>JANZXR010005315.1:0-16896 GCA_027575705.1 Erythroxylum echinodendron
TATTTTGATCAATAATTGGTCTATACATCTTCTAAATCATGAAGAAAGGAGATTATATGGGATTCTGAGGGATGAAAGTCAGAACCATATCCACTGAAGATGACTAAAGATCGGTACACTTCCTATCCAGTTATGAGTAGAACATTGATCAAGATTGTAACTAACATATAAACTAGAGCTTCAAACATCGTACGCAATGTGGAAAAAAGGAAACAGAAGATGTACCCTGAAGGAAAAACAAGTGACCTGACTAAAGAACAGATACATTAAGCAGTGAGAAACATAGATGAGGTATGTAATGCAGAACAATCAAGAGGAATCTATGTTTCACATCACATTTCAAAAACATCAGGAAGTAATTGTGGACACTCCACCATAGATGCAACTTCTCAGGTAATTGGAAGAGTGAATAAAAGACAGTACAAAACTATCAAGGTTAAAGGCATTTTTGTCAACTTAGAGACTTTTAAGCACCTGATCATGCACTTTAGACCTTTGAGTTCTATATAATTAAAGATGTCCTTCACCTTCTTGGAAAAACTATCCCAAAACTACCTAGACCTGATGACCTTGATCTCCCAGAAGGAAAGCAATTATTCAAACCTCCTGTTCTAACAATAATAGAACTAGATGTCTTACCTTCAGAAACATCTGTTGCTACGAACTTCTATCCATCGAGTCCAACACAACAACTCAAAAATATTGGAATGGAAGAAGTAAGACATTCTGAGCAGTGGAATCAGGAAGCCTTAGTGAAGGAGATTGAAGAAATCAATACTAATGTTAATGATCTACAAGACTCAGTTGATGATCTCCAAGACTCAGTTGGTGATCTACATGAAGAAGTAGCTTATTTACGAGTTACAATAAAAGAAGACCTCAAGTTGATCAGGACGAAGACGCAATGCATGTTTTCTGAAATAATGAAGTATCTTAGGTAACCTTTTTTATTAATAACAAATAGGGGGTGAAAAGAAGAAAAAAAAAGGGAGACAAGATTAAAGAGGAAGAGAAAAAAAGAAGAAGAGAAGAGAAGAAAAACAGAAGAAAAGAAGAAGATAATATGCATATATGTATTTTTTGTTATTGTCTTCTTATTCTTTATTTGCTGTCGTCTTATTCATTTGTTGTTTTCATATTCATCAATTGAATAAAAATTCATTCACTTTGATTTTTCTAAAATTATTATTATTTGTTATCATAAAAAACAGAGAGATTGTTAAGTCAAGAGAACTTTACGATGATTAATTTTGATGACAATCAAATAATGATAATGTTAGAAACAAATGAACGTTTTTGACAAGTGTGTAAAGTGTGCAGTCAAAGTATAGAACATAGACGCAGAAGGAAACATAGGCACAGCCGCAAGGTTAAAACACAAACGCAGACGCGATGATAAAACACAGACGCAGACGTGAAATCACAACACAGATGCAAAGACCACAAAGAAGCAAATACAATACAAACGTAGACGCAGACGCGAAATCGCAACACAGATGGAAAGACCACACAGACGCAAATACAACACAGACGCAGAAGTAGACGCGAAATCAAAACACAGACGCAAAGACCACACAGACGCAAATACAACACAGATGCAGACATAGACGTGAAATCGCAACACAGACGCAAAGACAATACAGATGCAAAGTCAACACAGATGCAAAGACAATACAGATGCAAAGTCAACACAGACGCAAAGACAATATAGACACAAAGAAGACATAGACGATACCATGAAGATACATTAGCACATCAGACAATTATTCAATTAGAGTTAGTTACAGAACTCAACTAAATGATGGCTATTAAGAATCAAGAAGCGGTTATCAAAGATCAAGAAGCAGTTAGAGATGAAGGCTATAAATACTAGTCATAGTCGAAGATGTTACAAGGTTAGAGAATCTTGGAGAGAAAATTCTTACAAATCTTACGATTCAGAAATCAGTGATCTATGAGCGTTCAGTGCTTACTTAGAAAAGAGAAATTCTATAGTGTGATACGAAGAGAGCTAACCCTACTGTAACAAAAGCTCACAATATTTTTCTAGTGAGAGAAAGAAAAGGTTGATAGCCTGGAGAGGCTAAGATAGCTAAAAGAATACTTTGTAAGAGACCTAAAGAGGCTCTGGAAGGGAAGAAAGAATAGTTGTAATCATTTGGACTATAGTGAAGCACTCATACGAACTGTGAGGACTGGACGTAGCCCACGGTTTGGGGTGAACCAGTATAAAAATCGCGGTGTCTATCATATCCTTTACTTCAGTTTATTTTGTTGTTAAACAATTATATAGAAGTTATTTGTGATTTAACTACGTAATAATTTTTGTATAAATCTTGTGATATCTTTTTAACAAGAAAGAGAAGGTCTTAGCAAGATTTTATATTCACAAAAAGGATACACCATTCAACCCCCTTCTTGTGTATCGAGTTTCTTGTACGTCAAGTCTATACTAACGTGTGATTTACTTCACAATATTCAATAAAGTCTGAGTGTTGTTATGAAAATAATGTAAAATATTTGGTTTGACTTTTGATCTTGTATATGATATGTATATCTGAATTTGTTTATAAGTTTATAACAACAATATTTAGATTTTTCAGTGAGTTTGTGTTAAGTACTATGTAATTTAATGTATGTTTGCCTGAATTGTTTACTGAAAGTTTTCGTATGCTTTGATTTGTTTGTGCTGTTTTGTGTGGCATTCATATATCCTTCGAGGGGATATGTAGGTGTTACATATATAGTCAGTGAAGAGTTGAGATTGTTCCCACGAGGAATATATTGGTAAGCGTTTCATGAGTTAAAACTAAAACAAATTAGGGGGCTGAATTAACGTGATTTTAAGAAATTAAAATTGACAAAAATTACAAAAATAATCAGATCTAGAAAATTAATGAACAACCTTAATTTCGGGTTACTTACGTTATCAAACTAGTATGGATCATCGATACAAAATTAAGTTCATTAATAAATACTCATTGAATGGTGTTCTCTCTTAGGATTAAATGAATAGAAACATGTATCCTAATCACTCTCATTAACCAACAACTTAGATATGATCTTCTTGATTAATAGCTTTAAGAGCTAAGAGAATCAGTTAGTAAGACAATATACAAACAATATGTATTTAGTCTAAATAAATATCTTTCTTAGAATTTCCATTCCCTAACGTAAAAGGTGGTAATCATATTTTCCACTTTGGATTAGCAAAACTAAACGTCAAATCCTACTAATCTGGCTATAAATTAAATCAATCAATTCCTAGTTACACACCCTAGAGATCAATTGATTCAATCATGAAAAGTAATATGAAAGACACTTAATATTAGTCAATGAAATAAAATTTATTCAGAAAATCTCTCACATACTAGATGATAACTTTAGTTTCCTTTTACCAAAAAGAAGGATTTAGCTACTCATAATAGTGATGAAACTTGACAGAAAAATAGCATAACATCTAGTCTCCATCCCTGCCACCTTTTCAGAAAGAAACGAAAAACTCCCAAAAAGCCAAGCAAAAACGTGAAAGATAAGATGTTTAGAAAGGTTTTTTTCCTCCCTTCTTAAAGTTATTTTATCAGATACACTTCCCTACAAATTCAGGTAGCAGATCCCTACCTAAAGAAAACAACTTGATTCCCAAGATAATTAGAATCCTAAGTCTATCAAATTTACTTTCAAATTAGACTCTGGTGATAAACTTTTCCTTTGCATGTGCCTACGTTTAGTCAAAAACTTTTCTGCCAACTGGAAATTCAAATTGCCTTTTCTTTTCTTGCATCTTTTTTATTCAAATTCGTCTCCCATATGTTAAAAATCACCCGATTACAAAACAGTTTCATTAATTTTAAATAAAAATTTCAATACATTAAAGAAATTTATATCCAAAGTTAGCCTAAAAATAATAACTTATCAGTGAGTACACAACTTGTTTCTCCAGGCCCTCACAAACCTACTATTCTCCTTTTTTTTCCCTCATTGCTAGTTTTCTCTATAGGCATCTCAATCGTAATCCCCATAAGCGTAGCACGAGAGAGAGGTGGAAAGTTATATTTGGGAATAGAATATTCCCTTAGCTCCATAATACCTTGGGCAACCTGGGGTAGACCCTTCGACGAGGCACTGGCCTCAGCCACTGGCCTCAGCCACTTTAAAGTCAAAAAGGAAAGGATCATCAAACCAGACGTGGGAAATAAAATAGCCAAGGATACGCAAAAGGAAAAAAGGTAGAGAAGTAATTTGAGTAGAGAGCAGTCAGAACAAAAGTCAAAAATAAAATTGGAGAGAGAGAGTGATTTAAAATATCCACTCTTATAGTTTGAGAAGTACTCTACATTTGGAACACAATGATAAGATGCTCCAGTGTCAATCAATCATTCAGAATCAAAATTGCTGACATGGAACCATTCACTAGTTGCATAAACTAGGGACACCTTATAATCTATGCTTGAAGTTATTGCTATTATATTCTTTTCATCAACATCATTTTGATGATCTTGCTTTTTTTGATCCCTCTTCCATTTATAGTAGAAGCTCTTAATGTGTCTTGGCTTATCGTAATAGTGGCATGTCTTCACATCTTTGTCACTTATAGACTTTAAACGTTTCTTATACTTACCACGACCTTTGGAACCTGTTCTTTTGTTCCTTCGCCTGATTTCTATCACAAAGGCCTGCACGTTGTCAACTCCAATCTCCTTTCTTCTAATTTCTTAAAGCATATCTTCAGGAGTTTAGTTACTAATTATCACCACTAGCATCTCCCAGATATTCAGTAATGAACTTAATAGGAATAAAGCTTTGAAGCTTATCTTCAAGAATGATCTTCATTGTAGTAAGCTTGTTGATTATATCCTAGAAATCACTTAGATGCTCTGAAACTAATTTCTCAACTTTCAACTTCAATTTTATAAGCCTCTTAATCAAAGAAGCTTTTTTATAAGTAGACTTCCTTTCATATAGACCTTTTAGCTTCTTCCATAGCTTAAAAGGACCTATTTCTTACGACACATGGTTGAATAGGTTGTTATCAATCTATTGTCTAATAGTGCCCAGAGTATTTTGCTTCATCTTTTCCCATTCTCTATTTGACATCTTTTTAGGTTTTAAAGGAACATCATCCTTCACACCTTTATCCACATTAATAGGATCAAATAGATCCTTGCAATACAAAAGGTCTTCCATCATGGGCCTCTAAAGTGAGTGATTTGATGATAGTAACTTGACCATAGAGTTGTTTCCACTTTTCATTATGATGTCTCTGATACCATTCGTTAGGAGACAATAACATAACTCTCTAAAAGATCAACCTAATATCAACAACAAGAAAGAACTCTTCAACTTACACCAGTAAAGTAATATGGGAATAAGAAACTTAAAGATGAAACAAATATCAAGATTTACATGAAAAACCCTCAAGTATAGAGAGAAAAAATCAAAGTACAAACTGACAAGTAAATTCACTAATCTGAATAAGGATTTATAGAAAAGTTGATCTCTCACCCTACAAAAAGTTACCTCAGAAAGTTTCAGAATTAAAACCAAAGTTGATATCACAATCAATAATTACTTAAACCAATCCAAAAACTAATTAAATAAGGATGAGAATACAACACTATTTTTCCTCTCTCTGTTTTTCCTTACTTTTGGACGTTATTGCTGCACTCTTTATAAAAACCTACGTCTTTTTTTCTTTTTTATATCATGAAACAAAATTTTTTCACTGGTCGTGTAAGTGAATTTATCTTCAACACTGCGTCACTCGCAATTGTACACAATTACAAAGAGTGACATGGTCTCTACACATGGCTGTGTATCTTCACACAGGCATGTACACGATCTTGTATGTCTTTGATCTTCATACATTCTTTCACACATTTACAGTGATGTACACGGTTGATCCACACTACTATATAAGTCAAGACACGAGTGTATACTACTCTACATGACCATGTATCTCTCTAGAAGAGTTTTTTTCCATCTTGTCTTCACTTGTTCATCATTCTTACAAACCATAAAAGCCTCTATAATCACCGAAAGTGTCAAAATAGGAATGCACACTCAACACATATGACATGATCCTATTTAGGAGTAGTGACTCTAGCTACTGTTATTGTTTTCTTATTGACAAGGTTTGGAATCGTCAACATATCCGAAGAGATCATATCCTATGAAAAAAGTATGAAATTCAATCTTTCATGAGATATAGTTAGATGAGTTGAGTTTTAAAAGAGATTAGTATGCAACATTGATGCCTATCAATGCTTATCAATGTCTTGATTGGGTCATTAGTGTTATAGACTATTGTATTTTCGATAGCATTATTAGACGAGGTGTTCATACTAGTGAAAAAGAAGGATAATAGATAAGTGGAAAAAAAAGAATAAGAGTTAAGTGATAGGAAAAGAAATAGGAATTTTGGTAGGATCACTTTTGAAAGGAAACTAGCTATGATATATAATATATATTTGAATTCTAAAAAAATATTTCTACATATAGTATGAATTTATATAGCTTTAAAAGAAAACTAATTCCTAAGGAGATCTTGTAATAACTATGAAAAATTTAAGCCAGATGAGGTATTCAAATATCTATTACATAAAACATCTAATAATATTCAATTTTTGATTATATATTGAACTAATATACCTCTTCATTACACTCTTTTATTTATATTCAATTTAGTTTCATCCAGGCCCGGCCCTGGGCAGGGGCGAGCTGGGCTTATGCCTATTTAAAAAAAATAAAAAAAACCTGCATGCATTCTTTATGTAGTTCGAACCCATCAACCCTCCCCACGCCTCGATGTTCAAAATCCTCACCCCGTAGCCGTACTTTTCATAGAGCGTGACACTTATGATGGAGTCTTTGCCTCCTTTGAAGATCGACCCTGTTCTTACGTACATGGTATAGATTCTTATATATTGCAATTTGTAGAGACTTCACTCATGGAGTAAAAGACAATGACAATGTGATGTGAAAAGTAACGTCAGGGGAGATTGCCGGCTCTCCTATAGATTATTTTGTGATTTAGAGGATGACACTTGCAAGATTGGAATTGGATTTTCAAGTACAAGGTATGGAAAATAATTGAGTATTTATTACATTATTTTAAATAAAATTATTATATAAATTAACTAATAATAATAAATTCATGTACAATTATTATAATAAATAAATTTATTATATAAATTAACTAATAGATCATGTACAATTGTGATGTGCTTCAAGATTTCTGATAGTATCATAGGCTATTGCACAATTGAGTTGTTAAATTCAAATTTTACTATTGTAATTTTTAATCATAAACTTTGTTGTATCTTTCAGTGTGCGATTCTAAACACTTACAAGCAAACTGTTGGGGGCTCCTTCAAGCATTATAACCAGGTGATATTACTCCTATCTTCTTGAATTTTGAGATTTGATAACATGTTGTCGAAAAAGCATTTACCAGAAGTGAAAAACGGAAAAAAAGGAAACGAACTAAGTAACTAACAGAAAAAAAGGGGCCATGGATAAATTTGTCTTACGTGATACGAGTTCACATGAAGTTCATGAGGATTTATGTGTTGATGGTCATGATGAAAATGACAATGTGGAGAATAGATCAAATGCTGAAAATTATGATGTCAATGAACATCCCATCACTCATTTTGATATTTATGATCCTAGTAATTGGCCAGATAATCTTGATCATGAAGCAAGAGACTTACTAGTTGAAAAGGGGCCTATAAGGAAATTAGATCTTGTATTTCCATTAGATGATAATTCAAGACATTTTGGTTATAATCACTATTCGAGAAAGTTGAGTAACGATGAAACTAGTGATAGAAAGTGGTTGGTGTACTCAAGATGTGTGGATAAAGTGTATAGCTTTCCCTACAACTTGTTTAGTTCTAGTGTTAAAAATCATTTCCTAGCGAGTACCGGGTTCAAAGATTGGAAGCATCTCAGCGAGAGGCTCAAACAACATGAAAATAGTCCTGAACATAAGGCTAATATAAGTTCCTGGAAGGAACTACGTGTCAGTTTGAAAAAGAATGAAATAATTGATAAGGAATTGCAACAAGAAATTATGATAGAGACAGAGCGATGGAGAGAAGTTTTGAAAAGAATAGTTGTTGGTGTGGAATTTCTAGCTGAATATAATTTGGCTTTTCGTGGCTCCAATGAGAAACTTTATGAAGTTAGTAATGGTAACTTTTTAGGACTTATGCAAATGATTGCTAAATTTGACCCGATAATGCAAGAAAATATTCGGCACATTAAAAATAGAGAAATTCATCATCACTATCTTGGCCACAAAATTCAAAATGAATTGATTTCTCTATTGGCATACAACGTGAAAAGTTCTATATTGAAGATCATCAAAGAGGCGAAGTATTTCTCTGTGATTTTTGATTGTACCCCAGATGTGAGCCATCAAGAACAAATGACTCTAATAGTTCGATTTGTGGATACGTCAAATGACAAGATAATGGTGGAAGAGCACTTTCTAGAGTTTTTGAATGTTGATGAGACATCTGGTTTGAGACTTTTTAATGAATTATTTGAGGTACTGAAGTCTCTTGATCTTAATGTGTATGATGTGAGGGGTCAAGGTTATGATAATAGTTCAAACATAAAAGGGAAACATCAAGGGGTTCAAAAAAGGCTTCTTGAGATAAATCCAAAAGCATTGTATATGCCTTGTGTGTGTCATAGTCTTAATCTTACCCTTTCTGATATGGAAGAATCTTGCGTTAGAGCTAGTTCATTTTCTGGGGTTGTGCAACGTATATATACATTGTGTTAAAACGTATATACACGTTGGGAGAGTCGGATTAAAAGTGTTAAAGCTATTAGATTTCAGGCCCCTCAAATAAGCCTTGTTTTAATGAAGACGCATAGTTCTAAAGATGAATCGGGGATAAGGAGTCACGCTGAAGATTTGACCACATCAATAGAGAAATATGAGTTTTTGCTTGGTATGGTTATTTGGTACAATATTTTATTTTATGTTGATATGGTGAGTAAGAAGCTACAATCTAAGTCCACTACCATCGACATTGCAATCATCCAAATAAACGATGCTGTGAAATATTTTGAGAAGCATAGAAATGAAGAGTTTGTTTCTAGTTTGAACATTGCCAAAACTATTGCTTCTGAAATGAGTGTTGAGCCTGTATTTCCAACCAAACGTCGTATTCTACAGAAAAAGCAATTTGATGAATGTGATCATGAAGAAGTGGTACAATCACCAGAGGAATCATTTAGAGTCAACTACTTTCTAGTTGTTGTGGATATGGCCATCGTTTCGCTTAGTGAAAGATTTGAGCAACTAATTATCTTTCAAAATATTTTTAGATTCTTGTGTGATTTAGATAAGTTGAAGTCACTGGATAGTAATGAATTAAAAGAATGTTGTGTTAAGTTTAGCAAGACTTTTTCTCACAACAATGTGTCGGATGTTGATATCAATGATCTATTTTCTGAGTTAAGAGTGTTGCAAAAGACTATGCCAGATAGGCTAATGTCTGTCATTAATATTTTGGAGTTTTTCAAAGCAGCAAAATGCTATCCCAATATTTCCATTGCTTGTCGAATCTTATTGATTGTTCCTATCACTGTTGCATCAGCTGAGAGAAGTTTTTCGAAACTGAAGATATTAAAAAAACTACTTGAGATCGTCGATGTCACAAGAACGGTTGAATAGTCTTGCAACTCTATGTATTGAGAAAGATGTGCTTGAATCTCTTGATTTAGACTTCGTTATTAGTGATTTTGCATCGAGAAATGCTCGTAGAAGACATATTGTTTGATTATATTTTATGTATTGATGAGTATAATATTTTTACGATGTAATAAATATTGAATTGTTTTCTTCAATTTATTTTTAATTAAATTCAGGAGACTTACATCTTCTCTTTTATCCCAGGCTTACAAAACCTCAGGACCGGCCCTGGTTTCATCTTACTCCATCTTAGCACTTACGTGAACATAATAATTGAATCAAATCCCTAAAATACAACAATTTAACCATGTTTTTTGTAATAAAATAAATCATAAAAAATTATAGAAAACTAAAGAAAAGAAATTTTCAGGATCTCACCTACAACATGCATCTCTTTTTCTATCAAAAATTAAAATGAAACAAGTTAGATTCTACTCTCAAGATCAAGATATTTCTAGTGGACTTATTAGAAAAATATTTCAGACGTCATATTTGTTTGTTTGTACAGTGGTATCGATCCTTTCAATCAGATAATGGCCCACACTCCATGAATAGAAAACCGACGTTCCTTCACTAGAAACGTTTCCATCATAGAAATTATATATTTTTGTCGGCTTCATAATCGAACAATAATAATTCTATTTGTAGTATTTTATTTGAACTTCCGAACGTTTCATTAATCCTGAAATATCACTATTCACACAAAGACAAGATAACGCATGTAAATATCTGAAACCTTATCTCTATTCTGAACGCAACGTGCATCCCAAGAGAGGGCAGGTTTAGTTAGCATTTATTTTGTATATAAATTATAAGGTAAAAGCCGTTTAAAACGCCATTATTTATCATTAAAAACCAATCAATCAATCATGCTTTTTAGCCTCCTAGACTTTTCTTAATATCGTCTTGGTGAATGAGCAACTTCTTTTTTTCTAATTATATTAGGTTTTTCGAGTCGTCAAATACTTAATTGATCAACTGCTGGTTGATCGCTGACTCTGCTTAGTATTAAGTTTTCAACAATCCTATGATTCCCTAATAACTTCAGCTCCCACCCTATAATTAGAAGCGAGGCGTCCGTAATTGATTTGATCAAAGAGCTTTACTCAGAAGGTTAAAGGATCATTATCAAAAAAACTTCCCATTTCTCCTCTTTTTATATAACTCGAACTCAAGATCTTCTGAAAAGGAGAGCCTTAAGTGAAAAATTTACACCATTTAAGTCATTCCTCATTGTTGAATGAGCAACTTCTTGTGTTCATGGGTAGCGAATAAATGTAAGATTTGATTCTCCAACTTCCTTGCATTACATTTGCAAACAAATATCCTTTTTAGAATTTCACTATGTAGATATTTTTCCTGAAAAAGAATTGGTGCCAGTATAAAGTCACATGATTAGATATCAACATGTTTGAAGATATTTAGTGTGCGCTGATAATCTATCAAATATTTTCTGTTATTTTTATTGATACGGACGTGTGTGAGTTAAAAAATACATTTTAATATTAAGATTTTCACAATTAGATTTTCTGCCATACTACTTGAATGTACTTTGCTAAGAAGCACATTCTGGGCAAAGTCTATCAAACAACAGTTTATAATCTCCAAACTCAGATGTCATAATTTCATAGCTAGAATTAATTGAATAGACAACAGCAAGCCCAATTGAGTGAGACGTATCAAGCAGAACTCCACATTGGTGCGTCATTTACTTGAATGTACTTTGCTAAGAAGCACATTCCGGGCAAAGTCTATCAAACAACAGTTTATAGTCTCCAAACTCAGATGTCGTAATTTCATAGCTAGAATTAATTGAATAGACAACAGCAAGCCCAATTGAGTGAGACGTATCAAGCATAACTCCACATTGGTGCGCCATTTTCGACGAGAATCTGATTCCATTCCATTCCAACTGTAACATATTAAGGAATTAGGGTTTAGAGATTCCAGATTAGGGATAAATGAGAGTCAGATTAGGAATTTTAAACAGTTGCTGTTAAATTAGGTTTATTAATATTTATTATGATTAAATTAAATTAATTATATTTAATTTACAATAAATATAATTAAATTAATTTAAAATTGAATTAATTTAATATTTGTGTTACATTGTATAATATGACATTCACATGATACAGAGAGATTCATATGTCTATTTAAAAAATTTAAATTTATGTTACCTTAATTAATCAATAACAACAACAATAATATTCAGTATAAATTTTACTGGGACACGGGATTTAAAAAAAACTAATAGTATGCAACCTTATTCTTAATTAGAGAGCTACTACCAAATGACCCACGTAAAGCAGGAAAAAATTATTAAATTTATGCCACCTTAGCTAATGTAACAAATAATAAACGAGACAACTTCTTTTATACTTACATTCATTCAAGACTTAATTTGAATATTTATAAATATTAAAATTCTTTTTGAGCAATCTAAAATATTAGAATTTAAATTATATTTTAATAAGAATTTTATAATAAAAAATACACTTTTTATCTTCATATTAAATAAGGCAAAGGTTTTTGTTTCAAATTAAGAAAATAGATATCTATCGCCCGTTACTTTAATAGAATTAAAACCCTTAAGTACCATAAGATGTTTGCGTGCCAACATGGCACTGCTCTAAAGTTCCTCAAGCGCGAGTCGCCAATACGATAGGTGCATATCAACCAGCCTTATTTGTTCCAGCATATCATTTATGCAAAGTAGATATTAGTTATAGAAGTCGTGGAAGGAAAATACGTTTGGGAATGGGTTTTGTGTGTTAGATAATTTGACTTTTCCTATAAAGTTGAACTATATTTAATTACATTTTTCAGTTTTTCAAAAACTTATCGGTTAAGTTACGTAATTTGATCTGGAAAAAGATAATAAAATGGTCCAATAAAAGATCTAAACCAATGGGTCAATTTTCAGGTGAAAATAGATCTTGATTATTGTGAACCGGACTCATATCGAGTCTGTGATGAGGAAGATCGATATGGAAGTTATATATAAAGGTTAAGGTATCCTATAGTTGCTCATATCATTCGTAAGTATAAGAATTCTCTGACCTGTTAAGAGAGCTTACGTTTTGAGAAATCTATATAAAGATATTGACTGCGTCCCGATGAACAGTTTACGTGAAGACGCATGGCAGATTTGCGTTCGTTTCAGTTTCGAAAAGCTCGTTTGAATTTATAGAACTGAAATCAAGTATTTTCTGCAGTTCTTCTTTTATTGGCTTTTCATGTTCTATCTGAGATACGTAACTAAGGTATCATTACATGTTACATGTGATATCAGAGTGATAACATGATCAGGTGGTTAAAAACGAAGATTTTTCGATTTTTTTAATAAGGTTTTCAGAGAGTTAACTTCTGTGTCTCGGTTTTTTTCTTGGTTTTTATTGCATTAAATTGGTATAAATGTGATTAGTCATGAGAAATGGGTTGAAAATGAGTCCGGGAGCCCGAAAAATTGGTTCAAAACTCGTTGAAAATTGCCCAGATGGTCTGAGGTGACAGAGACCGTCTTAGTCTAGCACATGCATTGCAGGCGCTAGCGTCAGTGGATGCGTCTGGCATGTGTTGCGCACGCATTTGCATTGGCGTATGTCTGACAGCCGACGCGCGAGCTCATGCAGACGTTAGTTGTACAAAATTTCTACAGTATTTATAAAAAAAAAGCACGAAAATTTTAGATTTTTCATAAGGGTGCCTCGGGTTGTTTTGGGTCAGTTTTCAGGTTCGAGAAATTCATAAAGTGAAAATTTCCATTTTTTTAGATTTATTACATTAGTAATAAATTAAAGTTTAATTGTAGAAAAAGAATTAAGGTGTTCTGAATCTTATTTCAAATAAATTTTCATACTTCGGACATCACATGATGGAGATACTTCAAGTTTTTCTATCTCGGGTCTCATGTTTAGTGTTCAGGATTGCACAATACTCAAAAAAAGAATTAAGACATTCTGAAGTCATTTTTGAGTGAATTTTTGTGGAACGAACTAGTCATAAGGGAGATACATGAGGTTCTCGTGTCTCGGGTGGTCGATTCAGTGTTCGGTGACACAGATAGTCACTTTACTAAGATTTTTCCTTTACGAAAGTCAAATGAAGTTTGAAGAGAATGTCTCCAACACGAGTGTGTGACAACAAGACTGTGCATTAGAGTTTTTTGCATTTATTGATGTTATATTATCACATACAATTTGCCCATAAAGAATGTCAGGATAACATAAAGATGTAATCCTTGTATTTGTGGAATTTTTGAGTGCTAATGAGGATGTAGTCACCAAAGTGGCCTTTGAAGTCAGTATTTTGAATTATTCTACTTGTATGTTTGGGGATATCTCTGATTTTATGTTTGGTTATTCTACCCAAAGATGTTGGCCTTACATAACATTTTGAGATGTGAATAATGGCATAAGATGGAGGAAAGTTGTTGCTCAAGTGATCTATTCGCCCAAATATGGTAGTGTCATGAGAGTTGATGATTTGTACTTTAATTGCTTTTATGTGGAAGTCTAATTTCATATATTATGTATTCAACCCAAAAGTGTTTCATAATACATATGAAAGAATTCTCAGTAAAGATACTATTTAATGGCTTTGAGTATCGTGGTTATCCTACATTTATGCTGATCTAATCATTGTTATTTTGCAGTCACTTTTTCGGTCAACAATGTTAATGTCACCATTGAAACCCTTACCGGTTTCAATACAAAGATATGGACAGAGGATGTATTGAATGTTATGGAGATAGTTGAGGTTGATATGGCCATACGGATAGATATGCCATCTCTACCTACATCCATAAGCTCGAGAGCTCATAAAGCAACCTATGAAGCTTAGGATCGGTCTAACAAATTATGTCTTATGACCATTAAGAGATCCATACCCGACTACCTGCTTAGTGGACTTCCGAACATAGATATAGTGAAGGAGTTTCTTGGTAATGTCTCCCAAAGGCACATAACCTCACCTAATGTTGAGACAAATGTGTTGATGAAAGAATTATTCTCCACGAGGTATATAGGAGAAAGGGGAATAATTGAGTACATATCCAGAATGATTCATCTTTATAGTAGAATGAAGATGCTGAATATTCCTCTTCCTAATGTCTTCATAATTTACCAGATTCTTAATACACTTCCTTCAAAGTTTAGTAATCTAGTGATGACATATTATTCGCTGGATGAGGGATGAGACTTCAATACTTTGATTGCCCATTACATTATTGAGGAGGAGAAACTCAAGCTTGCTACTCCTACAACCCTCAAATTAACTAAAGGGAAAGCAAAAATGAAGCCCGCTAAGATCAAAGGTAGAAAGTCAAAATCTTCTCCACATACTGACTCTGTTCAATCCAGTGCTAGTAAAGGTCCGCATTACATAAAGAAGCCAATAGTATGAGACCTAGAAAGAAGGACTGTGACCATCAAATAACTCCTTGACTTATCAATTTATGAATTTGATTTAAGATAGTCGCATTACGTACTTGGTGGCTATATAGTGGAGTATCTGATCAAGGTTCTTCCACAATGTAGGGATTCATATCTAAGATGGAGCTAAATAAAGGGAAGGAGGAATTGATGGTTGACAACAATGAAGAAGTAGAAGTAATACCTATAGGGAATGTATGTACTGAACCGTGTTGCAAAGTTCATTTTGGTTTTTACATGACACATTTTGTAAAGTGACAATCAACATATTGTGTTATTTAATAACAACATTGGATATCACAGGATCTTAGCATTTTAAGGTCAAATATTTGACCATGAAGTAGTAGATATTAAAAGGTGATATTAAGGTGGAACATTAAAGGACGGAGGAATTATAAGTCGATTCTTTAACTAAAAGATTTCTCCCTCTTGTGTTTGGAAGACAAGTATATAGTATGGGTGTTTTGAAGTCCTTAGACACTGTTAGTTATGAGATCCTTATGTTTGCTCCATGTACATTTATACATTTATACATTTGATGTGTTATGACAGTACGATGGTTCATTAATAAAGATGATCATTCTTTATCCTTAGTATTTCGTGTTATCATACATTGTCATAATACGTATGAAATTCTTAAGATTTGTGTCAATCTTAAGCGTTTAAAGGTCATTGATCATATATACAGATTAACCTTAAGCCTATGTTATTTAGATGCATTGTGTTTTATACCAATATCCTTAAAGTTTCACATGACATAACTGGATATAAGTTTTTAATCCCATAAAGGTTCTCTAATGTAGTTTAGCATTCAATTAGAGAACATAAAGGTTTTCTCTAATGTTATTTAGCATTTGGTGAGAGGAAACAAGTTTTCTCTAATGTTGTTTAGCATTCGATGAGAGAAAACATGATTTCTCTAATGTAGTTTAGCATATGCAGTTCAGCGTAAAGTTGGGGAAATCGAAACCTACAAACGAAGATGATATAATTTAAATCATACAGGTATCATCCTAGTTTGCCACACTCTATTTTCCCATTTATGTTAGTGAGGTATTAGGTATACGTGATTGTATTAGATCTGTGTTGCACATGACACATGCATTTGATACTTTTCGGTATCGAAAGTCTTGTAGGACAGAATGTTGGATTTTTGTCATATTTGAATCAAAAGTGTTGTTTTTAAACTTAGTCGACTAATACAATAGCATAGCTTAACCGAGTTTTTAAACTCTTTTTAACTTGAGTCAATACTGCAATTAAGTATTGTCCAAGGAAAAGAATATTAGATAATTTTGACATTTATTATAAAGTTGGACAACATTTAATTGCATTTTTTGGCTTTTCAAAAACTTATCGGTTAAGTTACATAATTTCATCTAAAAAGTGATAATAAAGTGACCCAATAAATTATCTAAATTAATTGGTCGAAGCCTAGGTAGAAAATAGATCCCGATCAGTATAGACCGGACCCATATCAAGTCTATAATGAGGAAGCCCGATATAGAAGTTATATATAAAGATTAAGGTCTCTTGCAGTTGCTCATATCATTCGTACGCATAAGAATTCTCTGACTCATTAAGACTGCGTACGTTTTAAAAAAATTGTAGAAAGAGGTTGATTGCGTCTGGGTGAACAGTATTGCATCCTACAATATCTCATATTGTTTTTTCCTCCTTATATAAATCCATACCCTTATGGAAGTTTTGTTATGAAGGTATTTACTGGAGAATCTCATTCCCTAT
>JANZXR010005334.1:0-16892 GCA_027575705.1 Erythroxylum echinodendron
ATTTTTTTTTCCCGTTCAGATATGACCATTTGGGAGTTTTCTTGTGTAGTGTTCAAACTTTGTTTGGGAAATTAAATAAGCCTAAACGCTGCCTAAAAATTGATGAACTTAGGTTGAGCTGGTTCACTTAGGTTGAACTGAGCTAGGATGTGAGCTTTTCACCAACCTTAATAACTACCACATTCATTTCAAATAAAATATACTAAGGCAATAAAGACTCTATATGCCTATCATATTTTCCATTCATTCGAAATTGTTAATTATTAGAGTCAGACCCCATAGGCCTTAAAGGAAATCTTGAATATATTTAAGTTATATAAAAAAATAAGTTTGTAAACATAAACTAAATATAATTTTCATAAACAAAACTTAAAGGGATAAAAATACCCATAACATAAATACATCTATATCCTTGCATATAAGGAAAAATAATAAAAGAAAAGAAACTAAAAGTCTAGATGAAGAGGGTTACGTTACTGGGAAAGCAGGGTTGGCATCCTCAAGGTTGGGAGATCCTCTACCAATAGAGTTAGTGACCTCAACTTCACCATTAACTTTATAGAGCTTATTAGTATCCTCATTTTGATTGGGCTTAACAATATTTGAGTTTGAATATTTTTTACACAATACTTTTTTACAGACCTCAATCTCATCATACTAACACTAATGAGATTATCATATCTCTACTTCTTGAAATACTTATAATTGCAATAAAGATTAATGACATGTAAATATAAAATGTTAACATGATACGTATTGTTTTTTAGGTCTTGACAGCAGTAATTATAGGAGGCAATCAGGAGGATCGATAATTGGATGACCAAAAATAAAAGAGACATCTTTATAGTTATTTAGATATCATGACCTTCCATTTACATTAAATATGTTTCTTAAATTGATAGTAAGTAAATTGTATTTAGCAAACTAGCATTTACAATGAAGCATTAACTAATGAAAATGTATACTTAGTAAAAAATGTATAGATGTGAGTTTAATATATATACCTACCTATTTTTATTTTTTACATTAACTAATCCATAAAAAGGAAGGTGACAAATTCATAGGTTGGTAAATCTACACATGCAAATAAAAGGAATATGCATATATTAATCTTAGATCTTTTAAATTATCATTTGAACCTAGAAGTAATAGGTTTAAAGGAAATCTAACATTAGTTCAAGACAATTACAAACTATAAAAACAAAGAGGAGGGCAACAATAGACCATAGTGGCAATATGGACAGTGGGCATGTATCTTTTCAAACCAATAGATAAAAACAAAACATTCAACCATAATGACATTGTTACCAGCATTTATGAACATTTGACTGTAATATAATATGCTTTGAATATATTTATATTGGGATAATTTTTTAATATAATGTGATGAAAATTATGTTATTTTGTATATTTTTGAATATTTTGAAAAAATCCTTTTAATGACCCTATACTTTGGTGTTTAGAATAGTTAACCCCTTGCACCTTATTTTTTACCAAATTAGGTTTTGATCTTTTTAAAAATCACCATGAACCTTTTGATGTCAAGCTACATATGCCAATTTTAAATCATAAATGGAAAATTCAATTTATTAAGTAAAAATATGAAATAATTCTTAACATATTTATCCATTCTTCTTTTACATTTGCCCACTAAAATGCAAACATAATCTCTAAAAACTAAGAATCATAAATGTTAACTTCTCAACTTATAATCATTTCAATGTTAAACCCACAACCACAACCGTTATCTAGTCTTTTGTTCTCCCTTATTAGTATTTCTTATATATCGGGTCATAAGAAATTTTAGTGTCTAGGAATCCGCCATATTATGATATTCGTGGCTATAACATATTGCTATTTGAGATATTATAACTGAAAAAGAGATTTAATCTCCATTCATTGAATGTTGATAATGTATATATGAGAATAATATAAAAATGATATTATATAGGAGGGGTGCAAAGGGAGAGGGCTCTTGTCTAAATGAGATGTGAACTACTTGTTTATATTTTATATAGCATTAAAAATAATCTTTATTGGTGTTTAACTTTTTGTTTTGAGCTTAGTGTATGGCTCACATATGTTTCACTAGTATCATCAAATCACCAAAAGTTTAGGGAAGAAAAAACTAGGTACTCACAGGCCACAATCATGACAAAGGGCACAAATGGGTACATAAGTGAGTTATTCAATTTTGTACACAAGGTTCTAACGCTTCTTACACACTCAAGTAAGAGAGAATAAGGGCTCTAGAAGAGTTCTAGAGTGAGAGAGAGCTTTCTTGAGTCTTGTTCTTGCAATTCATGTAATTGTTGTATGAATCAAAGTGCATGTAACAAGATTCTTGACCTATTTTCTATCATCTTAAGCATTTACTAGAACTCATCTAGTTTGGTGCTCAAATCACCCTTATACATTATTTCTTCATCATCTCTGTGTGTTTTTGGGTGATCAAGGAAGGGTTTGGTGTTTACAACAACCCAAATAAGGAGAAGAAATAAGAAAGGAGGAGAAACATAAGGTTAAAAAAGTTTTATATTTCATGTTCTTTACATATCCATACATGCATATTAGATTCTGTAGTTTTTGGGTTGTCATGGTGTCGGAATCTTGATTTCAATACTTCCACTACATATGATGCACATTATGCATGCATCCATGTCAAACCTAACAGTGGTATCAGAGCAAGTTTATGCATGTAATAGGTGATGTATTTAAAATGTGCAAAGTGTTTGTTAGGTTGTGACTGACATGCTTATTGATTTGGAATAATTCGTGTAAAATATAGAAATTATTTCTGATTTTCTTTCATAGAACTGTTTATAAGATGTTATATTATGTCTCTGTTAAAGGAAATTGCAATTGAATGTCATTTGCTATTTTATTTCTAATTAATATCCAGACTGTTCATATGTTGATTTCTAGGAATTTCTGGAAAACGGAATGCATATGCCGACTTTGAAATTTTCGTAATAATTCTAGAAAAACAATTTTATATTTTTCTTTCATAGAAATGTTTATAAGGTGTTATATTATGTTTCTGTAAAATTAAAATGCAATTGAATTTCATTTGCTATTTTATTACGAATTTAGTTTCATCTTGATGCATGTATGAAGTTCTAGAAATTCTGGAAATGTGATGAACATGCATACTTGTAAATTCCATTTTAATTTTTATAAAAATTTTCTTTATAAATTTTATCCATGCACATACAAGAGGAGATGTTTCCATGTGTATGAGATGCATGACACTTCTTGTTAAATTGGTTATCTTATGCATGCATGACGTAATGTCTGACTAGTGTTAGAAGTAATATGACAAGTGTCATACACATATGATATGCTGGCTTATTCCAATTTTTCAATAAATAAATCCTAGGAATTAGTTTCTGTAAATTTTTATTAGACACATTTAGAATGTTTATAATACTCTAGAATTTTTCCAGAATTAATTGAAATTGATTCAATTAATAAATAAAGTCAAAGTCAACATTGGTCAACTTTTTAAAAGTTGATAGAGTTTGACTTACTTAATGACTTATAATGTATGTATTTTAGTTATGAGACCTAAATAAGGTTCTTATGTGATAAGAAATGTATTATTTTGACGAAAATAGCATGCTTAATGCATGTGCTTAAAATTAGGGTTTCAAAAATTTTCCGAACATCGAATCGGTCCCTTTTGTGTCTAGTAGGTTAACTTATCTATCTTGACGATTTTGCAATGTTTTAAAACCAGACCAGACATCGAACCAATCAAATGAAAGGTTTAAGGTTTAGATATTCAACTGGTAGTAAACTGTTATAAAAACGGTATATAATAAATAAGAAACAAAACTTATACGAATAAGTAATAATAAAATATTTTATTGAAATAAAAAATACATCAATGTTTATTATTACAAAATGAACTAATAATAAATAAATATGAGTCTAATATAAAACTTAAAATAACAATAAAAATTAAATTGTATTTCTGAAGGAGGTTGCGTCTCATCATCGTCAAAAGTTTTGAATTCTCTAACGCTATTTAAAGATTCGTAAACTAAGCTTTCATCTAAAGTATTTGCATCAACTTCTTCTACTGCATTAAAATAAATTACAAATTAGTAATGTATGAAATTATCCTCAATTGTAAACTTGTAATACAGTATAATTTTAACTTAAATATGATCAAAATAAGATATGAACTGACCATCAGTAGATGTTCTTAATTCATTTGTTGTGACAAATGCATTTTCTTCATAAATCATCTTTTCAAGTTTATTACAATCAAGATCAGGCGATGGTTCTTCTTCTCTTATCCAAAAATTATTATATTTAATATAATCAATATCAACTGGATCATATGCTCTCTTCTTACTAAGCTCTCTGAACACATAATAGAGAAATTATAAAGTCAATAATAAAAATAAAATTATTGAAATACAAACAAAACTATAAAATACCTATTCTTCATTCTCAAATTATAAGTAACGTAAACAAGGTCATTAAGTCTTTGATGTTCCAAATGATTTCATTTCTTTGTATGAACACGTTCAAAAACACTCCAATTACGTTCATAACCTGTTGCAGAAGTTATTTGACTGAGTATCCTAATAGTGAGTTTTCTCAATGTTGGAGTACTGTCACTAAATAATCTCCACCACTCATCTGTATTTTAAATAATAGTTATGATAAAAATATATATTATTAATAAGTAAATAATTAAATAAAAGTATAAAACATTAAAACTTACTTGGCTGCATTTTTTTCATCATACGTTCTCTTTTTCTTGATGATCTAGAAAAATTCTATAAACTTTCACGATACAATTTAATTTTATTTATCACTTGTGATTGCTCTTTAATAGAGAAAATATCTTTGCATTCAATCACATCAAACAAACCGCCTATAATATTAATTGTACGTACTTCTCCATTATATAAGCAATAATGATTGAGAAAATAAGCTGCTAAGTGGATCCTTTGAGTAAGATGCTTATCCCATTGTCGATCAATAATATCTATATAAGGCTTGTATAATTTCTCCTTCCCTTTAAAAAGATTTATAATTGTTTTGTGAGCTTTATACATACTATCATATATATACCCCAAAGATCTAAGTCAACAATCCATAACAGCCTTATAAGTGGAGCCACAATCTTCACAATGGTCAAGTAAGCATCCCAAAATTTATTATCTAGAATGATAACACAAACTTCTTTTCCTTTTTCACTCTTTGATAATTTATGACTAGAAAAGTGTTTACTTGTCACCAAATTTTGAAGTAGTTGCTTATGTTGATAAACACTTTTCAAAGTAATAAATGTAGTTACAAACCTGGTAACAGCGAGATGCATGATCTTCACCCAATCTTCTTACTTTCTTAACTAAGACAAAAATGTGACATGATTATACTCAAATTTTGTGATCTTAGATACGCGTGAAGTAAGACTAGAAATATAATTCATACCACCAATATCTTTTAAAATAAAATTTATATAATGAGTAGCACATGGAGACCAATCAATATGCCTATACTTTGATTGTAATAAGTATCCAGCTGATATATAATTAGCTGCATTATTTTTAACAAAATGCACAACATTCTTAGGTTCAACCCACACGACAATTTTAGAGAATAATTCAGATAAAGCATTAGAACTTTTAACCATGTCAGAAGCATCAACAAACTTAATAAAAGTAGTTCCAATATTACAATAAACTAAGAAATTAATCAAGTTTCTTTGCCTTTGATCAGTCTACCCATTTGCCATAATAGCGTATCCTATTGATTCCTAACTAGATTTATATGTATCCAAAATTAACTGGCATTCCTTTTTTAAATCTTGAAGTAAAGGCACGTGATAGGTGTGCATTAAGATATATTTTTATAGGTAATTGACATGTGTTTTCTAGCATAATTGTTGTTTATTATTCTAGTTTAGGATTTAATTTGTATGTTTTCATTAAGTTTGATTTCTATTATTGTTCTTGTATGTTTGATGCTAATTGAGGGTAAAAATTGACTATTTTTGTGTAGGAAAGAAGAGGGAGCAAGGTTGAACAAAAGATCAAAGAAGAGAAGACATGAAGAGTTTATATGTAACAAATTCCCACGTTCGTGGGAATCATGCAAATTCCCACAGACGTGGGAATCATAGAAGAAATGAGGAGTGCATTTGTGTGTAATTCCCATGCTTGTGGGAATCATGCAAATTCCCACAGATGTAGGAATTGTAATCCCAGGCAATCTGTGAGGCTTCATTAAACCTAGGTTTTTTGGACTATAAAAAGAGAATTAAGCCTCCATCTTAAAAGGAGATAACACCTACCTATGGAAACACCATCTTTGAGTGAAGAACACATGTTTAGAGCATTAAGGAAGGATTGAAGCCAAAATTCCATATTTTGACAAAAAAAAGAAGGAGTCTTTCTATTCAATTTTCTGTCGTTTTAATCTCTTATATTCTTTGTAAAAATGGTTTATTTGATTGTTGATGATGTTATGGAGACCATTTTAGGATGATTTCATTATAAGGATTGCTTTCGAATTATTTTGTCAAAACTTCTATTTTATTGAATTGAATACAATTGTCTTTGTTGATTGTTGTTCTTAATTATCATTTTGCAACAAATCGAGAGAGTGAGTAAGCTGAAATTCGTGTAGGATTGCATAACAAGAGTTGGCGACCTATAGACTAGCAATCATCATGTTAATTGAATAGTTAGAAGAGAGATCTCGATTAGTCAATTGATCACCCATAGGATAGTTTAATAACTAGTTGAATCGGTAAAGTCATTGGGTAGGTTGAGAGATCATTTAATCGATTCCCATTAATTCTATTAGGGACAAATAGTTACACCTTGAAAGAGGGTAATTAGTACATTCAAAAATCTAGGGTGAGACACAATTCAACCAATAAAATAGGAAGGAGACAAAATAAAGAAAAAGTAATCTCTAGCATTTAGATTTTTGAATTCAAATTTTCTGCAATTACAATATTGTCCATTGTTTATATTAGTCTTTTAATTTTAATTTAATTTTCTATGTTATTTGCATTTAACAATTTTTTTTAAACAAAGTTGTGTTTAAATTAAGCAATTTCTAGGCATCAATCCCTGTGGGATCGATATCTGCTCTTTTTAACTACAAGTCATAACCCGTTCACTTGCAGTTTTTGAGCATAAAGCAAGTAGATAGGTTTTACCATCAATAAGTTTTTGGCATCGTTGTTAGGGATTGATTGTTGAGCATTGTGTTTAATTTAAATTACTTTGTCGTGTTTAATTTAGATTACTTTGATTTAAGAGTTTTGATACTTTTCCTTGTGTATTTATAGGTACATAAACACAAAGAATAAGCAAAGATCGACATAAATTAGTAAAGAAAAAGTTTGGGGCATAAAGTAGAGACACATCATGACATCTTAGAATAAGAAATAAGAAATCTGAAGAGCTAGATGTTGAGAAGAAATAGAAAGAACAATGATGGAAGATAATTATTATAGGGAGCAAGGAACTTTTGCAAATTACAATGAAGGGTAGTATAATTGGGGAAGTACCGATTCTTATTGGAACACATACACTACGGGATGGTAGAACTACCTATATTTTTATTGGTCCAACAATGCAAGTACTCACATGGGATATCAAGTCCTATTTGAATTTCAACAAGATCGAATTGGAGCGATGGAGAGTAATTTGGACAAGTTTATGGAGATGTTTGCTCCAAACTGGCAGCTCAAGAAGAGAACCAGAAAAGGATGTTTTCCAGCCAGGAGGAAAGTCAGAAAAGACTGGAAAAGAAATTCGATCAAATTCTTGAAAATCATGCCACTACTATTCACAACCTAGAGATTCAGGTAAGATAACTTTTCAGTGAATTTTGTAAGAGAAGTGTGAAAGAATCTCTAAGAAATATAGAATTACATCAACTAGAGCAATATGAGGCTATCACACTTAAGAATGAGGAAGAGCTAGAAGAACCAGTGGAACACCATGCTGAACCCTACTTTATTAAAGAATAAGAGACGAAAACAGAGATTGAAGAAAAGAATGTCAACCCTCCCTATTATTCACCAGTTCTTGATATACCAAAGATGAACATCGAAAAAGTTTGGGTAGATGTTTATGAAAAGAATTATATCTTTTGGATTGATGATGATCAAGAGACATTTAACATGAATGATGTATCTAAGAATCCAAAGGATAGTAGCTCATTCAAGACAATTAATGTGTTCAAATCTTCTGAAGAATAAACGGATGAAGAACAGATGACAACAGACATTAAGTTTGAAGAAGTTATAAAAGTCTCTGTTCATAAAGAGGAAGAAGCAGAGGAGACGAAGGTGATTAAAAAAGAAAGAGAGCAACTAACCTTCGTACGGAACAAACTGTTTGATTCTATAGAAGATTCAGGGAGTTTTGTTATTCCCTATTTTATTGATAGTTTGTAAATAAAAAAAAAACATTGATGAAATTAATTGGTTTGCTCAACTTTATCAACATTGTGCTTTTGTTAATTTTGTAATTTATAGCTTACTTACAAGCTAAAAAACTGATGTTGAATGAAAAAGGTGGAAGCAAGCTGCTTATAATTGATCCTGGATGAGTTTCCAACGAAAGAATAGCATCAAACTACTGAAGTTAAAAGAAGCGCTGCATGGGAGGCAACCCATGGAATTTTATTTCCTTTTGATTGTTTTGTTTACATATTTGTTTGCTTGCTTTCTTTAGTTATAATAAATTTTGAATTAAGTTTGATTGATGTTCATGTTGATTTTGTTTGAATTTCAACTTGTTTTCTTTTCAAATTTCTTATTGATGATATTATCTTGAGGTGTTTATAGGATTTGAGATCATGGAGAATTCATTTAAGCTTAGAAGAAGGTTTGAAATTGTGAGGATCATTAATTCCCACATTCATGGGAATTGAAGTGAATCTCAAGAGCGTGCAAAATCTCTCTAGAAAGTTTCTGGAGAGAAAACCCACATCTATAAGAATTGTGGTGATTCCCATGAACGTGGAAATCCTCTCTAGAAGAATCTCATGATTGTGGGAATTGTCGGAATTCCCACGAGCGTGGGAATCCCATCTAGAGGGAAACTTAAAGTTCCCCTCTCTCTTTTTTTTCCCTCTCACCCACTTTCAAAATTTCACTCCCTCTCTCTCTAACCCACAAATTTGTCCCCTCATCTTTTCATGCATTAATCATTCAAAAACATATGGATTAGGTCAGTCTTTTTTGTTATTTCTCTTTCTAGGTCGAATTTCACTCTCTCTCTTTTGTTCTTATAGATTTTTCATCTACAATGGTTTCTAAAAAGATGATGGTTCAGAAACCAATTAACGAATTACACCGTCAAGTTTCTGGTGACAGCAAAAGCGATATGACAGCAACATATCGATCACCCTTCCCGATTTGCTCAGAAGAAGAAGGTATGCATTGTTTCTATTTTAAGGATAGGGGAATAATCACTTCTAGATATTTCAATTTTGAATTGTTAGAGAACATAGGAGTGAGGAAAAAGATTGAGCGACTAGCTGACAATATAGGATGGAATAGGTTCATCCGGTATAACATGCATATTCAACATACGATAATAATTGAATTTTTCACTACTATCTGTTATACCCCAAAAATGGATATCTTTTGGTTTAGATTATTTGGTGTGGTGTATAAACTGGATTACAATGTCATGCATCATCTTTTCGATTTCCAAAATACAAAAGCTCTAGATGATCATCTTGAATTTGATGTGGAATCCTATTGGAACATTTTAACGGGGGAAGAAAGTTTTGATTCACGTAATGCACCGAATGCTTTAATACATAGTGTCGAACATTTGCTATTGCATAAATTCATGTGTTTAACTGTGTTTAATAAAACCAAAAGTAGCAAATGTTTGGCTAAAGAACTTTTCTTCATGTGGTGCATGGATTGCAAGGTTAGAATCAACACACCTTTTAGAACTTTTAGATCAATTGTCAATATTGTCAATAAGCAAAGTTCATATTTTAGAAAGGGGCACATTGTTACTCTTTAGCTTGCTTTTATAACCACAATTTGGAAGAGGTGCGTATAACACCCCATGATATTTTAACATATCATATTTGAGGCTTCTCAAGATTATGAAGGTCCATTCTATGGAACTCCGTAATCTTTAAACATGTACTGCAGTTAAGAACAGGAGAAGCATTAGTAAATTCATGTCCTAACTATTTACATATAGAGCATTTCAGGATCCAAAGGACGAAGTGGAAGCAGCAAAACCTAATGCACCAGCAAAGGCCGACCAACTCCTACAAATCCTTGAACAAATAGCCTCAAACCAACAACAGATGACATCTCAACTAAATGAGCTCGACACACAAATGCGAAAGTTTCATAAGGAGCAATGAAGCTTGAAGAGAAAGTTCCTCAACTTCTGTAGGAGGAACAATTTTGAAGCTTCTACGCCATCGCCATCGCCATAACCACTATCATCTGAATAAGTTTTTCTTACCCTTTAATTTTTAAATTTTTTTATTTCTTTTGTGAGATTGCATTTAATTTCTTTTGTTTAGTTTTAATTTCTTTAATTTTGGTGTGAATTCATTTTGGTCTGTTTGGTTTGCTATCATATGTTGATTCCAATTTCTTATATTTGAGTTGTTTTCATTTTTTATTTTCTTTGGTTTATTTTCATTTTCACTCACCTGGAGGTTGACTTGTCACATTTAGAACAATGTGATCTTTAAGTGTGGGGAGGTGACATCGACGTTCTTAATTATGTGCATTGTGTTGAGTAAGATGTACATTAGTCATATCATTTGTGTGTTGAATAGGATGCATGTTTAAGCATATTGTATGTGCTTTATGTCAGCAATGGTGCTTGTGTTAGTAATGGAACCTCATTTGAGTCACTCTGATAAATATTGCCATGAGATTCTGTCATAATAGATGGAATTAGATTGAATGCATGCTTGAACTCAGATTAGGCTACTTAAGTAAAAAGTGAACCATATAGAGTGATGAAAAGTAGTTGGTTACATAAGCTTAGTCACAAATCAACATTTGAACAATAAGGGAGTGTAGCGATGCATAATGAGTTTTCATTTGAGCTAAAGTGAGGATTGAGCCATAAGACTCCATCTAGAGTCACTTCATTTCCTTGTTGAGTGTACTTCCATAGGTTACTACCTTCAGAACTTGCTTTGAATCGACTTGAGTCTACTGGATGCATGCTTAATAGAGATGATCGAGGCACTTTTCTTGCTTTAATTAACCCTTGGCTTACATGACCCACCTTTTCATAATCCCTTACTACCCCTATTAAGCCTTAAACTTTTGTTTCTTGAAAACACCTGAAATTTTAACACTTTAAAACCCATTATCCTACCCTTTCACAAGCTTAGTAAAGTATTAAGTAAAACAGTAGTTGGGATTATGTGAAATTTTTATGGAAACAAGATGAGTATATTTCTGCCTGTGGACTACATTATATATAGTGCTAGTTTTGATTCATAGTTCTTCCATGTATGAAGAAAAAGAAAGAAAAATGAAAAAACTAAAAAAGAAAAAAAGAAAAGAAAAGAAAAAGGAAGAACAAGTGAATAGCATCAATAAGTGCAGAATATTAGTTATATTTGTATGTCTCATAGTTATATTTTGTTTTCCCATTTTATCCATTTTATACTTTACTTATGCCTGTGCTTAACACTCTTTCCCCTATTTTGACTCACCTTAAACCTTACTACATTACAACCCTAAACAAGTTCTTTTGATCTATTTATGCAAGCAATCATTGTAGAGGAGAATTGGTGTATTAACAAGCTTATGGTAGGGTAGTTTCCTATAGGAAGTTTGAGCGAAACTCTAACCTTAAACACTTGAGCGAAATGAGTGAAAACCGTAAGGAAGATTCATTTATTCATCTTTACTTATCTTTGAGTGATTGTTCCAATTGTTAGTTTGCTTGTGTACGCCAATGAAAAAAGTAGTCATGATATGTGTGTTCACTTGATATTTTAGTTGACTTGAATTTGAGGGATTGTATGCTTTGAACTTTGTGAAAATGAAGTGGTAGAATTGATTGGTTATATTTATTTTGCTTGAGGACAAGCAAAGATTCAAGTATGGGGATGTTGATAGGTGTACATTAGGATATGTTTTTATAGATAATTGGCATATATTTTCTAGCATAATTGTTGTTTATTGTTCTAGTTTATGATTCATTTTGTATGTTTTCATTAAGTTTGATTTACACTATTGTTCTTGTGTTTTTAATGCTAATTGAGGGGAAAATTTTGACTATTTTTGTGTAGGAAAGAAGAGAGAACAACTTGGAGGTTAAACAAGATATCAAAGAAGAGTGCATCTGTGACAAATTCCCACGTTCGTGGAAATCATGCAAATTCCCATAAATGTGAAAATCATAGGAGATATGAGGAGTGCATCTTTTTGTAATTCCCATGCTCATGGGAATCATGCAAATTCCCACAGATGTGAAAATTGTAATTCGAAGAAATATGCAAGGCTTCATTAAACTTAGGATTTTTGGATTATAAAAAGAGAATTAAGCCTCCATCTTAAAGGGAGATGACACCCACCTGTAGAAACACCATCCTTGAGTGAAGAACACATGTTTGGAGCATTAAAGAAGGTTTGAAAACAAGGATCATCATCAAGATTAGGCAACATAGCACATCAACACCAAAATTCCAAATTTTGGCAAAGAAGAGAAGGAGTCTTCCTATTCAATTTTCTGTCATTTTAACCTCTTCTATTCTTTGTAAAAATGGTTTATTTGATTGTTGATAATGTTATGGAGACCATATTAGGCTGATTTCATTATAAGGATTGCTTTTGAATTATTTTGTCAAAGCTCCTATTTTATTGAATTGAATACAATTGTCTTTGTTGATTGTTGTTCTTAATTGTCATCTTGTAACAAATCAAGAGAGTGAGTGAGATGAAATTCATGTAGGATTGCACAACAAGAGTTAGTGACCTATAGACTAGCAATCATCATATTAATTGAATAGTTAGAAGAGAGATCTCGATTAGTCAATTGATTACCCATAGGATAATTTAATAACTAGTTGAATCGATAGAGTCATTGGGTAGGTTGAGATATTGTTCAATTGATTCCCGTTAATTCGATTAAGGACAAATATTTACACAATGAGAGAAGGTAATTAGTACATTCGGAAATCTAGGGTGAGATACATTTCAATCAATAAAATAGGAGGGAGACAATGTTGGGCCTTGAAATTTTTTTAATTTTAGTAAGCATGATTTGAATCAATTTTGTAGTATTGTTAGATAAATCTTTTAATTAGAGTAATTATTATGTCAAGTTTAGGAGGATTTAATTCATGGATTGATAGAATTAAAGTGTTGATGATGTAAGATGCATAAGGATATTTTTGGAAGATGACTTAAGGTTAAAAGAACCTAAGTTTATAAGGAAGAGTAAAGTGGACTTTAGCATTCATTAAGGGTAAAAAGGGGAAGGTAAAATGTTGTCTTAGAATGTGGAAGACCAAAAAGGTGATTGGAGTGAAAAAGAAGAGGACAAATCATGAAAGAGAGAGAGAGAGGAGAGAGTTTCGGTGGTTGAGAGGAAAGAAAGAAAGCTAAGCTAGGGTTTGATTTTTGTTAGTCTTTGAAGAGTGATTTCGAGGTTACTCACTAAGAGAAAAAGAAAGACGAAGGGAAGAACTTTCTTTAGAGCCAAGGATCTCATTAGTTGGTGAAGATCCAAGGTAAGTTGATTTCTAGATCTATTGGAGTTTTGAAGGGCTTTTGGTTTAAAGATCTTGGGAATGTATGGTTCTAGCATTCTAGTATAAGTTCAATGCTTTTGGTTTTATAGGTTCTCAAATGTGATTCTTTTTTAATAAGGACTTAGTTTGTTGTAGGAAACCGAACAAGTCCAATCTAAGGCGAAGAGGAAAGACAACAGTGAACCTTTATTTTCAAGCAAATTTAGTGGGTGATATATTTATAGTTATTGTGTGATTGGGAAAATTCTTACCTATATATGTGTGCATGCATGTTCAATTTACTGAAATGTATGATGATTGAAAATAAATTTTGATTCTGTTATGCCATTGAAATATGTCTTGGCATTTTGTTGAATGAAAAGATAAACAAGCATCAAAGTCTGAGCATATGATTATACGAATATGTGCTTTGTTTGGGCAAAAGTGGAACTATTCTGTTTGTCACGTGCATGTTGACAAGAGCCTTCTCCCGGCTGTCGGCTTGTGGCATATGAGCTCCGAAAAAGGACTCATTATGTTCATGGGGTAAACTTCAGTTTCTCCATTCTGTCCGTAGAACCCTCGAGCCATTTGTTTATGCATTGCATCTGTAAATTGTCAAGTATGATGCACTTGGATGTTATGTGTTCTGTATTATTCTGTTTACTTAAAAATAACTGAATTGTTTAGTGTCTTTATATATATATATATATATATATATATGCTTGAATTTGTGCTGATTATTGATGGCTATAAGTATATTAGCCACTGGGCTCTGTAGCTCAACCCCCTTTTCTTCCCTCCTCAGGTAAAACCCAAGATGATAGTGATCTCTGCAAGGCATCGAAAACTCCACATTAGTTAAAGACATTTGTATTAAGTCAGTGATTATAACAGCTTATTAGGCATATCAGCATGGAGCATCTTTTGTATTTTGGTTTAAGTTGATGTGTAATTTGATTTGTAATAACTCTGACTATGTTTTAAAATGGAAACAGTGAAATTGAATTCCTCGTTATGATTCTGTTATTTTAAAGATTTGGATAATGAAACGTGTATGTGCATGTTCTGTTTGATGAATTTGTCCATTTCTGTTAGTCTTAGAATAGCAGGTCAGAGTTGGGAGGATTGCATATGAAAAACACAGACGAAAGGAATCGTCTATGATGACTTCACAACACAGAGGCAAGAAAAAATATAAAGGAAAAGTATCGTCTGTGCTAACGTCAGAACACAAAGGCAAGGAGGAATAGAGAGAAGTATCGTCTGTGATGACGTCAAAACACAGAGGCAAGGAGGAATAGAGAGGAGAAGTATCGTCTGTACTAACGTCAGAACACAGAGGCAAGGAGAAATTGAGAGGAGAAATATCGTCTGTACTGACGTCAGAACATAGAGGCAAGGAGGAATAGAGAGGAGAAGTATCGTCTGTGATGACGTTAGAACACTGAGGATAGACCACAGATGATAAATGGTCAACACAAAAGATAAAAGTCAACTAAAGAGGATAGAACACAAAGGATAGAACACGGATCATAGGCCAAGGATAATAAGAAGGAGTTAAGAAGTTATGTTGGTTGAAGAATTTCGTCTGTGTTACTGTTCACAGACTTCGTCTATGTTACTGTACACAGACTTCTTCTGTGTTACTATTCACAGACTTCGCCTGTGTTACTGTTTACGAGTATCGTCTGTGTTACTACTCACAAACTTCCTTTGTGTTACTATTCATGAATATCGTTTGGGTTACTATTCATGGTTATCTTCTATCCTATTTTTGACCATCCAGAAGTTAAAATTGACTTTGAGGTATTCATGAAAGTTGTAGCTCTTGAAGTCCTCTATCAAACTATCTAAAGAAATCCTAAATTGGATGCTTATAGAAGAAGTTATGCCTATAGCCCTGAAGCATGTACATATGTAAAGTGTGGACTCACCAACGTTGTTCCTTGAGGTATTCAGGTTGAAATGAATAAATGGACTAGTCGACTATCATCATATTAGTAGACTATTCAAAGAGCGGAGCTGAGCTTAGAAAAGGGAGTTTTGAATGCAAGTATAGTTGATAAATGTGTGTTATCCAAATGCGATTGTCGGGCTCCGAAAACAGGGTCCGATAGATAAAATAAGGAAAAAGTAATCTCTAGCATTTAGATTCTTGAATTCATATTTTCTGAAATTATGGTATTGTCCATTTTTTATATTAGTCTTTTAATTTTAATTTAATTTTTTAGATTATTTACATTTAACAATTTCGTTTCTTAAACAAAGTTGTGTCTAAATTAAGCGGTTACAGGCATCAATTCCTATGGAATAGATATCCGCTCTTTTTAACTACAAGTCATGACCCGTTCACTTGTGGTTTTTGAGTGTAAAACAAGTAGATAGGTTTCACCATCAATAGCACGCGCAACTCATAATAAGATGTTACCTTAAATCCTAGATCTATTGCTATTGTAGCATCTATTGCTTTTTAAAAATATGGTGAATTTAAAGCATTTAAAGGAATACATGAATGACAGAACCATCTAGCCCATGCTCTTTTACATCGCAAAACAACATCCTTATCAACCATAAAACTTTTTAGACTAGGTTGAGAACCTGGAGTAGATCTTGGTAAAAAATAAGAATCTATGTTACAGATATCAATAATTGAAAATTTATGTGGGTCGGGCCAAGCCCATGGTCGGGGCTGGCCGGAATGGCCCAGGCCGTGGCCTAGCCTAGCGACCAAAAACGACCCGTGGACCTTGGGCAGGCAGTGTCTTATCGGCCTGCTGCTAGGCCCGTGGCACAGCCTGCCAAGCCCGCTAGGGCCACAGGCCTCCTATTGGGCTTGAGGAGGCCCGAGTATTTAATTTATTTTTAAAATTTTTAACAAAAATTTAAAAATTGTTGTTGTATTTTTAAATTTTCATAAATTATAAATTATAAAATAATCATTTATAATAAAATGAACATGAAATTACCCATAAATTATACAAAAATATTTATATGAAAAGTTAATAAATCAATAGTTGTAGTAAATTAAATCTACTATCTTTTGCATTAATTACAAATTTTTGATTTACTTAAGTTATCTATTAATTATTATAATATAGAATTGATAATTAATTATAGCAACATATAAGTGATTAATTATGATGATATTATAAAGT
>JANZXR010005383.1:0-16887 GCA_027575705.1 Erythroxylum echinodendron
TGAATGCATGTACAATCATATGAATGTGCAAAATAAATGTGTATGTCACAATTAACTTATGCATAAGGTGTATTTTCTGAATTTCACAAAAATTTCTCATAATTATTTATTCTAGCCTTAACATAGATAACGTGATGTTACATAACAACTTTCTACCTAACAAACTTATTAAATGCTCTATAGAAAAATCTAGTGCTCTAGGCATTATCTGCTCGTAAGACTATTCAGAAATAAATCCTAACCATATATTGTAATTCTAGATATTTTCAAGAGAACTCTATAAACTTTAATATTTAAATTATATTTTTAACACTCTCCTTCAATTTGAGCTTTTCTTCTTCATCCCAAATCATGATCTCAATCTTTGAATGCCTTTTTGAAAATATCCACAATTTGGACTTGTTTCTTCATGTGCTTGAGGTTTTCTTCCTTTATTACAATACGCTCCCTAATGAAATGGTATATTGTGTCTATATGCTTACTTCAATCATGATACACCAAATTCTTGGCAAGTGCTTGGGCAGACTTGTTGTCAATGTAAATCTCCATTGCTTCTTCTTGAATCAAGTGAAGTTCCTTTAACAGTCGCTTTAGACAAATCGCATGATAAGATTTTGGTGCCACATACTCGAATTCACATGTAAAGAGCGTAATAATCGGTTGTTTCTTTGAACTCCATGAAATTGCCCAATTACCCTTGTAAAATGTAAATCTAGTAGTACTTTTTCTATCATCAATATCTCTAGCAAAGTCGCTATCGCAATAACCTATAAGCTTGAAATTATTGGAGGAAGTATAAAATAATCTATATGGCAATGTATCTTTCATGTAATAAAGTATTCTTTTTGCTACCTTTATGTGAGTTGTTATAGGAACTTCCATGAAACGACTCACTACTCTAACATCATAAAGAATATTGGGTCGTGTGCATGTCAAGTACCTCAAACTTCCCACAAGGCTTTTGAATAAAGTGGGATCTTCCTTTTCACTTGGTTCAAACTTTGATAGTTTCATTCCACACTCCATGGACGTGTTCACAGGGTTGCAATCAAGCATCCTGAACTTCTTCAATACTTCTTTGGCATATCCTTCTTGAGAGATAAAAATTCCTCCCTTTATTTAGTTCACTTCTAGGCCTAAATAGTAGAATATGAGCCCTATGTTAGTCATCTTCAATTCATAAGACATCTCCTTCTTGAATTATTAAAACAATCTCAGATTGTTACCAGTAAGGATGAGATCATCCACATAAAGACAAACTAGCAATATGTATCCATTATCATAGTCTTTCATATAGAGAGTATACTCATTAAGGCAACGAACAAATCCATGTTCTTGAAAGTACTTGTCAATGAGATTATTCCACACCCTTGGTGCTTGCTTTAATCTATATAATGCCTTCTTAAACTTCAAGCCTTGGTCTTCATACCCTTTGATTGCATATCCAAATGATTGTTCAATTTCTTCTTCAAGATAACTGTTTAGGATGCCGTCTTCACATTTAATTGATAGATTCTCCACTTCAATTGAGCCACCGTTAAGATAAGGAGCTAATAGTCTCTATGCGAGCAACCGGAGCAAACACCTCTTCATAGTCAACACCATACCTTTGCTTGTAGCCTTTTGCAATGAGCCTTACTTTGTATCTTTCCACTTCTCCTTTTGCATTTTTCTTCCCCTTGTACACCCATTTGACTCCTATAGCTTTATGACCCTAGGCAAGATTTTTCAGTTCCTAATTATCATTCTTCTCGATCGACTTGACTTCCTTATTCATAGTTTATTTGCATCTTTTGTCTTTAGTGGCTTCTTCAAAGCTTAATGGTTCACTGTCGGTAAAGAGGCAACACAAATTAAAAGTTATTTCTTTGGTTCCATTATAAAGATCATCGAGACTTTTCATTCTTCTTGGTCCTTCATTTGAGCTTTCATCTTAATTATTATGAGTGGGTGAAGGAGGCGAAGTTACATCTTGTATTGATGTCATGGCTTCTTTTTCTTCCTCAACAAAGTATGTAATGAAGTCATAGTTTATTTCTTTTTTTCTTTCCCAATTTCATGCTCCATCTTCATCGAATTCTACATCGTAACTCACCACTACCTTGAAATTGCTTGGGTTCTATAACTTATAGCCCTTTGAGTTAGTGTCATAGCCAATAAAGACATGTTTGACACTTCCATCATCAAGCTTGCTTCTATCTTGTTGCAAGATATGTTTGTAAGCAATGCATCCAAACATAGTGATTACTAGGCTTGTGTCCACTTTATATTTCTATTAGCATACGATCCTTAATGCTTGATGTTGGTGAGTGATTAGATACGTGAACTTTACAAGATATAACTTCAACCCAAAACTTCTTAGGCATATTCTTAGCCTTCAAAATGCTTCAAGCCATGCTAATAATTGTTCTATTCTTCCTCTTTATGAAGCCATTTTACTGTGGTGATCTAGGGACTATGAAAGGACGTCGAATTGCATGAGCTTCACAAAATTCATTAAACTCTACTGAGGTGAACTCACCTCCTCTAGCAGACCTTAGAGCTTTGATTTTGTTACCACTTTCATTGAAGTTCTTAAATGTAGAAAATGCTTCAAACTTTTGTTTGAAGAAGTAAACCTATGTCTTTCTACTAAAATCATCAATAAAGAGGATGAATATTTGTTGCCACTAAATGATGATGGATTAATAGGTCCACAAACATCAATGTGTACAAGTTGAAGTGACTTAGTTGCTCTTGATGTAGCCTCCATTGGAAAACTCTTCCTTGCATGCTTGCTAAGAAGACACGCATCACAAATTTGATTAGGATGGTTGATTAAGGGCATCCCTTTCACCATCTTCTTCTCTCCCATTTCTTTGAGGGTGTTAAAGTTCAAGTGTCTAAATCTCATGTGTAAACACCATGGTTCCTTCTTTATTGTAGTCTTCAAACACTTTACATCAAATGTGTTGAGATTCAATGCGAAAATCCTATTCCTTGACATAATGACCTTAACAATCAATATACCATTTGAATCATGAAGCCAAAGATAATTAATTTTCATCTGAATATCATACCCTTTTTTAAAAGTTATCCAAAGATTAAAATATTATTTTTTAACTTACATATAATAAACATCATTCATAAGCTTATGGCTACCATTTTTGGAATATATGAGAATTGTACCTTTGCCTTCAATTTGAATTTTTTATAAGACTCCAAAAGACACATTGCCCCGTACATTTTCATAAAGCTCCATGAACACATCATTTCTTACACCATTATCTAAATACCACAAGCTCTTGTCATCCTTCTTTCCCTCCTTGAGTGCTAACAATATAGTTGATTCATCTTCTTCCTTACCATCTACAAGACTAGCTCTTTCCTCACCATTATTCAAGGAACTATGACATTCCCAAGAATAATGGCCAAACTTATGACAATTCTAGCACTCAATGTTGGATTTTTCATACCTCCTTTCATTACTTTTCAAATTATAACCTCATCTTTTACCTCTTGCACTTTTACGACCTTTACTTAATTGAAAATCTCTTTCCCTATTATTAAAGTTGGCTTGATTACCTCTTCCTCTTTGACCTTGGCCATATCCATAAGCTTGTCTATGACCTCGTTGACTTTCTCCTCTATCTTCCTTCAAATAGGCCTCGGCTTATAGAGATTGCTCTAATGCTTCTGCTTGTCTTTTATAAATCTTATCTTCACGGGCTTACAAAGATCCCTCTAGTTACTCATTAGTCATCTCCTATAAAAAAATTTTATTCTTCAATGGAGCACAACACATAAACCAATTTTAGAGTGAGAGTTTGAAGGATCTTTTCCATCACATGAACATCCTCTACCATCTCTCCATATCTCTTCATTTGATTTGCTATCATCTTTAACCTCAAGAAATATTTCGAAATTGATTCAGATCCCTTATCTTCATTGCTTCGAAATATGTTCTTAGAGATTGAAGCCTTACTTTCCTTACCTTCTCTACTCCTTGGAAAGAATTTTGTAAGATTTCCCAAGGTTCTTTTGAGGTGATTGCATCAGCCACCGTTACAAACATTGAATAATCCAAACATTAGTGAATGATGGTGAGGGCTTGTTGATCCTTCTTCTTTGTCTTCTACCATCTCCTATGCATCAAGTGAGCCTATTAATGCTTTCATTCGAAGACACCAATTCTCATAGTTATCCTTTGTAAGACAAGGATATTATAACAAAACCATTTCAAAATTAGCCATTTCTCACTCTTTTTCTCACAACTTACCCACTATATTTTTTTCACACACACTTTAATTTTTTTTCTAAATTAACCAAACTCTGATACCACTTTATTGGAAGGTGGAAGAGTGAATTAGAGAGAAGACGATATCACTTAAAATTTTGACTTTCTTAAAATGCTTGGTACAAGAGGTATTTATAGGGAGCTTAAGATACTACTACTTAAATGTCTAACAACTTTCTACCCAACTTACTAAATGCTCTCTAGAAAAATCTAATGCTCTAAGCATTTTCTACTTATAAGACTCTTTTAGAAATAAATCCTAGTCATATATTGTAATTTTATATATTTTTCAAGAGAACTCTAGAAACTCTAAAGTTCAAATTATATTTTTAACAGTTTAGGCCATCTAGGCCTAAATTTTTATCATTGTCACATGAATCTATGCCATTTTTTATCTTAACAAAGGCAAAGGTATCTTCAAGTTATGTTGCAGTATCTTGGCTTAACGATTCAAAGTCAAGATGGTGTGACTAGGGACATTTTCTGGTAGCAGAGGAGAGACTTGTGTAGAAATTCTAATTTCATCACTTATTTCTACTCCGCCCTTAATCAATCTCTCATCCTTTAATATTATTGTGATTATGTTCCAACATTATTTTAAGGAGGTTTTAATGTAAAAGAATTTGGTATTTTGATCTCCATTATGGATTCATTGACTCTTAGCTTTTTGTCTCCACAAAAAGTCAATTTGTCAAGATAAAGAATAAATTTATAGGTTGAGATCTTTGAATTGTCTTGTTTGATCCTCTATTAACGTTCCATTTTCTATTAGAAGGTCTAGCTGACGTAGCTCTTCTTATTTTGTCTTTAATTTATTCTCATATGTCTAAAGACCATCTCATTTCAAATCTTCAATTCTCTTCTCAATAGCCTTAATTTAAACACCATATCTTGTCAGCATTGACATTTAAGATTTTATGCTATAATTCTGTCATGAATGACATAAAATCTTGGTACTTCCAACATGAATTAATTGATTGAAATGAAATTGGTCCTCTAATTACTTATGTGGATAGATTAATTAAAAAGGTGCAGTGGTTTGACAGTTGTTTTTATAATCTAAATATCTCTATTTTGGATAATTATTGGAGCTAGCTTATACTCATAAAAGACTTGTCAATGCATAAGTTTCATAATGAATTTCCCCAAGTAAACCTTATCCCTTTTAATAATAAAACAATGATATATGCTTAATTAATAAAGTTTTTAAAATGTATTAATAAACTGCATATCCCCATTATTATCTAACTATTATACAATTGATAAGATTTTATTGAAATCCCCAGTGATCAAGTAAGGATTTGAAAGGGTTGAGCTAATGCCATTCTACTTGTCCCATAACTTTATTCTATCTTTAGGTTCTATCTTTGTGTAAAAAAAACATAGTGAGTTTATTTACATATCTTAGTAGGGAGAACTTAATAGCAATCCAGCTTCCTCTTTAAGGTCTCACTATTGCATAGGATGCTAGGATCCTATAACATTAAAAGGTTATGAGATAGACCTCTTGATTATACCTAATCTCAAGAAGAAGATATTTTCCTCAGATTTTAGAGATTAATCATTGTAATCATCTCAACTTTTGTTTCCAAAAACCCAACCAATGACACCTTTTTGGAATGAATTAAATTCTGCAAGTATTTATGATTGGTTGTGTTAATAATGCCTCTTATATTCTAGCTAAGGATTTTCATCAAACCTATCATGGTTTCAACCTTGTTACTGCACTTGCTGCTCCTTCACTGGTTTTGTTTGAAGATCTCTCTCCATTTTTTCTCTAATATCTACTATTATTTACTCCTCATGCTCTTCTTGAAACAATCTGATTTTGAAACCAACTTTCCAAGTTTTCTCTGCCTCATTAGTGGGTGGAGAATATCGAGTTATTTTGATTTAATTACAATTTGGTTTTGATTCTTAATCTTATCACTAGATTTGGAGTCGACATTCCCAAATTATGATAACTTTGTGTTACTTCTCTTGTTTCACCATTTCTTGTTGTGTTTATTAGGAAACTAGGCTGAGATTCAATCCCGACCTTAGTGGAACAGAAAACTTTTTCGCAAATTGGTTAATTATATAAAATGATTAACACATAAATCATAATAAAGTGTAAATTTAAATTCGTACCTTATTCTGAAACCTGATCATGTTCTTATAGTATCCTTCGAACCATTTCTAAAATCGATTCGTCTCAACCATCATAGCAGCACAAATGTCTGGCCTCTAATGGTATCTATAAAATAGGTTGACAGAACTTTGTAACACTTACAAAAGGTTAAGCAATAAGTGCTAGCTCCGTAGATCTTAAGCCTATTTATAATAAGCTTTGGATGTTTTAATAATTTAATTGAAATTAAATTTTAATTTCAATTAAACTTTATTTAAAATTACAAACAATTATAATTAAATACCAATTATGCCTAAATGAGATCCAATATCTTGTATTGATCCTTATTTGTTAGATATCTCATATTTAATCATAAAGTTTCTCAAACTTAACAATCAAGTCCAACTTGATTAAAATATCTTTGCTCTTTTCAACCCATTCTTTATGTGAGACCCATTAGATTCCTAAATATGTTGGCAATGATTATAAATTGAAATTCTAATTCATAATCAGAATTATATAAATTAAAACTCCTTTTAATTTATCTTTAATTCTCCAATTAAATAATTTATAATCATAGATCAAAATTGGCATCTAGCAATGCATCATGACCACCCAAATATTTAAGAATGTCAACATAGTTTTGACTAACCTTTTCGTTACAATGTTTTGATTAAACATAAAGTATGAAATTAATGTCGATTATATTTTTAGTCCAATCATATTAGTTCTCCATCATTAGCTATCGATTTAGTTAATAACATTTGTAAACTATTTACAAAACGTCATTATACTTTGACCAAAGATTTCTCAATTCAATACTAATCGAGAATAACGAAACATTCTTCCTAATTACTTTAGGTTGATGAATCCTATTTTGATCACATAACTACCTTTATATAGTTCACGTTATATCCAATGACTACCAATTAACTAATCTATGATTAAATAGGTCATAAGTAGTATCAAAACATAACAATTCCTATACAAGATAACTTTGGAGACTTCAAGTCAAAGAATCACTTATACAATCATCATAATGAGAATTTCATAAATAAACAAGTAATGTTCTAAATAGATTGCTCATATCGGGTTTGTTAGATGAACTTGTTCTCTAACAAGCACACACATATTTGTTTAAGTATCTCCATACTTTAGCCTATGAGATCGGCTACTTCCTTCACAAGGGAAAAAAATGTATGCTAATGTTTTTGCATGCTATAAATGTCCAATCTCAATAGAATAATGACTATGAATAATATAAGGATAATACATAAATGCAATATAAATCTCATAATTATAATCTCATTATAATTTTATTTGCAATGTACAATTATCCCATGGACTTTATCATGTACACCTAAACATGTACAAGATAAAGAATGTCTTTAAATAATTGTCTCTAAATTACAAACAAAGTGATTGGCTATAAGGCATAAACTAACAGTGTTTATAGATATTTCAGTATCATCTGTGATCTAAAAAAAATCTCTATTAAATCAACTAGTATATCTGAGCTGGCATTGATCCTATTGTTTATATCATTCTCAATAATTGGGTTGATGCCAGGCACATTCTCTTCTACATTGCAGTTAATAAGGGAGATTTTGTTTGGAGAAGAGTTGGATTTCTTTTCCAATATTGTTATTTAATTATTAGCAGGCATAATTTGAGTTTAAATTTTATTGGAAAATAGAAAGTTAACCACTTTCTTAGATAATGTTCTAAGCTCGTTAACTAGAGGAAATTTTGTACTATTAAATTTTCATTCAATTAGTTGTCTATCACTCAATTCACTTAATCCTTCCAGATGATCAATTGTCTATCCTCTTGCTTAATGTTGATAATTAATTTAAAATTGTTTCTGGAAGATCTCTACATGAATTGAGTTGGTTTAGAAGCAGTTTTCAGGCTTGTAAAAACTATAGGAGTATTTTTTGGTATAGTTTTTATTTTTGGAATATGTTTTGTAGTAGGTAGTTTTTAGAATTAGTGACTGGTTATTTTTAGAAAAGTAGTAGATGATAATTTAGGCAAGTAGTAGTTCTTTAAATAAATTATAAGTCTATGTAAGTTAGCCCAACAAATTAATAGAAGTGTGGTTCTTTTTATCTATAAAATTTTTTCTCTCTGTCTTTACAAATATTTATACAACAGTGTAGTATTGGTAATTATTCTATCTTCAATTTAGTTCTCAACAATCGAACATTTAACTGCAACTCCAGTTTAAGCTTCCTCTGTACTATATATGAATTTCAGCTTAAGGCATTGTTTTAAAAAATTCTCAAAAAAATTAGACACAGAAAGAGAATCCAAATTGATGGTACTATTAGATGGATTTTTGTAGAGCCTAATTCCAAATCTTAGGAAAAGTCTTCCACAATAAAGATATCATATAATTGTCCATCAAAATTAAACCCCATCTTTTTGTTAAAGATATCTTTTATAGGAGTAGATATCATAACTCTAGCAATGTCAATTTTTATTTTAGATCTTGTGCCCCAATCTACATTATTATTGCTTCTGAGAAAACTAAAGAATTTTCACACCAAGATTATGTTAATTTGCGAAATAACTTGACCCAAATAATCCTTTCATTGCCAACAGAATTACTATTCCATTCCCCTATATAATCAAAAAATTCAAAGGCCTAATCATTGTTAACTGTGAGAAAGCAATTAGATCCTTTCTAGAATGGAATATAATTAGTCCTTGATTCTCTCTTATTAGTTTTGTTTGTTCGACATCAATGTATGCCTTATAAATGTATTGTTTAGCCAAATTGATGACTCTAGGATCCATGAATACCCCTACTTCCCTTTTTTTAGGATTCCATGTTAACCTGTTTTATATTGAATAAGATGCCCTTATTCAATGCGTGACTAATGTCTTTTGTGCTTTAAAAGTTCTTAACTACCTCCATGTATGTTCTATGATCTTTGGGGTATCTCTAGGGTTACCTACGAAAGACCTAATTCATCTAGCCGTATGCTAGTAAGAAGGTTCTTTATAAGCAACATCATTATTCCATCTTAAAGTCGTAGATTGATATTTGTCTTTAAAAGTAGCCAACTTGTATATGCCAATGTAAGCATAATTACTACATAGCCATAATTGTAATAGTCCCTTAATCAACATCTTAAAATTCTATATTTTCACCAAAATATAAAATATAAAATAGGAATTACATATCTTGGTCCATGAGTTTAGTTTAATCATAATTGGGAAAAACCCATCCAGGTGATTGAATATAGCGAAACTAGATTTCTCTCCACTTTCCCTCAATAATCATGCTTTCTAATGGTGAAAACATAAAGAGAGGCGTATAGGTGAGAGAGAGGACCAATTTATATGAAATAAAGGTATCTTAATTGTTCCAATCAAATGGTAAGTTTAAAAAACAAAAACTTATGTGACTTAATCAAATTGACCTATCAGAAATTAGCACATAATATTATTAAAACTATAATTATTAATGAGCCACATATTATATATAGGTTTACATTCTCCCACTTGGCTCATTAATTGAAAAATGTTATATCATGGTTTCTTAACAAATAAACATTTTGTGCATAAACTTTGCTAAATTCTTTAATGTTGATTATATCATAAATCACAATCAAACAAAGATACTGATAAGAGTTTAAGCGATTTCATATATGAAAAAACTACCTAATTCCTTCCATACAATATTATGGCTTTATTCAATATGATCCACAAATAAGAAACACATTAATGGTCCAACAACCATGTCTTATTTAACAACAAATCCTATCAACATAATTTATTCATAAATGTATGCTATAAAATAGGATTGACAGAAACAGAAACATAAATGAGCTCACAATGTCAAAAATAAATGCATCATAAATCTCAATAATGGTATCCCATAGTACCCATTCTTTCAACACGTTCTTTAAAGACTTTTGGTGTCAATCCTTTCGTTAAAGGATTTGCAATCATATAATTAATTCTAATATATTGAATTGACATTGTTTCTGAACTTGTTCTTTAACAGACAAGGATTTTAATTTCATATGTTTAGCATATTTAGAATATTTGTCGTTCTTTCAAAAGAAAACTATTGTAGAATTATCGTAAAAAATTTTCGGTGGCTTAACAATACTATCAACAACTCCAAGTCCTCAAATAAAATTTTGCAACAATAATCCTTGAATTGTAGCTTCAAAACATATTACAAATTCAGCTTCTATAGTGGATATAACAATGATAGACTGCTTCACATTTTATAAGAAATAGCCCCTCGAGCTAACAAGAAAAGGTAGCCAAAAGTGGACATTCTGGTATTAATGCAACCGGCATAATTTGAATCTGAATATCCAATCACTTCCAGATGATTAAATCTCCTATAAGTGATCATATAATCTTTATTACCTTATAGATATCTCAAACTTTCTTTACAACTTTCTAATGATCCAATCCAGGATTACCTTGATACCTGCCCAGTATACTGATAGCAAAGCTAATGTCTAGTCTAGTGCAGGTGTGAGCATACATTAGGCTTCAAACAATTGATGTATAAGGAATATTAGCCATTTGCCTATGTTCTAATTCATTCTTAGGACATTGATTAAAACAAAACTTGTCTTCCTTCTAAATTGGAACTACACTTGCAAAACAATTTGTCATATCAAACCTCTCCAAAACCTTATTAATATAAGCTTTCTGAGATAAGCTTAATAGTCCTTGTGACCTGTTAGGGAATATTTCAATTCCTATCACATAACTGGCTTCTCCCATATCTTTCATTTCAAAATTCTTAAAGAGAAATTTCTTGGTATTGTGCATTAAACCAAGATCATTAGTAGATAACAAGATATCATTAACATAAAGTACCAAAAATATGAACTTGCTACCATTGATTTTGACATATATACACTGATCAATGGTTTTTTCTTTAAACCCAAAGTAGGTAATAGTATCATTGAACTGTAGTGCGGACAACTTCTCTACAACTCTTTAAATCTCTCCTAGGCTTCATAGAGAGATTCCCCATCATTTGGCTGAAAATTCGTGATCTCCTTGAGGATCTTCATCGTCTTGGTCAACGGAAAATACTTCGTTGGAAATGCTTGGGCTAGTTGTTCCCAAATAGTAATTTTCCCTGAATTAAGTGAGATGTACAACACCTTCTTAACTCTCTTTTGTGTCTTTTAATATCAGAAAACTCGTCTTCACTAACTTCTGTCTATCTTCGCATGCTCCTTATATTCATGCACCTGCAAATACACAAGGAAAAGTATCAAAAACTCTTAAATCAAAGTAATCTAAATTAAACAAGATACTAAACAAATAATCCCCGATAACGGTGCCAAAAACTTGTTAATTGAATTTCACAAAATACTCTACTAGTTTTACGTTCAAAAACTGCAAGTATACAGGTTGTGACTTGTATTAGTAAGCAGATATTGATCCCGCAGGGATTGATGCCTAGACACCACTTAATTCAGATTAATCTTTGTTTAAGAAACAAATTTTTTTATGAAAATAAACTAGAAAATTAAATTAAAATTAAATGACTAAAAATGAACAATAGACAATACCAAAATGCAAAAAATTGGAATTCAAGGTTCTAATGACTAGAGATCACTTTCTCCCTATCTTGTCTCTCTTTTATTTTATTAATTGAATTGTGTCTCAGTAAGATGTCCAATTGTATTAACTACTCTTTCTCAAGGTGTAACCAATTGTCCCTAATCAAATAAATGAAGTTGATTAAGCAATCTCTCAATTTACCCAATCACTCCACCAATCTAACTAGGTATTAAGTTATTCTATGGATGATCAATTGAATTAGCCAAGATCTCTCTTCCAACAAATCAATCAACACGGTGATGTAAGTCTATAGGGTGTCAACTCTCGTTGCATAATCCTACACAAATTACCCTACTCAATCTCTTAATTTATTGCAAGGTATAAATATAATCAACATTCATCAAAGACATCTTTCATTCAAATCAATAAAATAGGAGTTTAACAATATAGTTCAAAAGTAATTCCTAAAATCAAATCAGCCACTCATGGTCTCTAACATCATCAACATTCAAATATTCCATCTTACAAGGATTAGAAGAGATAAAAATGACAGAAAATTGAATAAAGAAACTCGTTCTCTTCATTGCCAAAATCTAGAAATTTCGGTGTTAATGTGCTATTTTTTCTATTTTTCAATTGTGAATGATGATCCTTGAATCTCCACCTTCCTCAAGACTTAAAACTTTGATTTCTCACTCAAAGAGGCTCTTCTCTACAGAGTTATCACATCCTTCCTCTTCCATAAAAGTTTAATATCTTATATAGTCCAGAAAACTTAAAGTTTAATTAAACCCCATATAGTTTCTCGGATAAAACATCCCACGATTATGGGATCTTGCGACATAAACCTTCCTCTTCTCTTCTCCTCTTTGGTATCCAAATTGCTCAATCTTCATTCCTATATAAAAATGATAAATTCTTACCCTAAATTAATATCAAACATAAAAGAACAACAATGAGAATCAAACTAAAAGAAAACATACAAAATGAATCCTAAAACACAACAAGAATAAACTATTATGTAAGAAACATATGCCAAATACTTGGAAAAATATAGACTAATGCAAAAATTATTAGTAGTGTGCCCTAGGCCAATAGTCATATGTGAATTTTGTACTGACATTCTTACTTATTAATAATATATTATGAGATATTCTTTTAAATATGCATGTCTATTATGTATGTAACTTGACTGTCATACATAGATTGCAGAGATGCAATCCATGTATGACAATCAAGTTTGAACTTTGATTGATCCATCTGATGGCTTGAAGACCATTGGATGTAAGTGGGTTTTCAAAAAGAAACTCGACATGGATGGAAATGTGCACACTTATAAAGCAAGACTTGTTGCTAAAGGTTATCGACAAGTTCATAGAATTGATTATGATGAAACATTTTCTCCAATAGTCATGATCAAATCCTTTAGAATTCTTATTTCCATAGCTGCATACTATGATTATGAGATATGGAAAATGGATGTCAAAATAGCTTTCCTTAATGAAAATTTACTTGAGGATGTATATATGATACAGCCTAAGGGTTTTGTCCATCCTAATAATTCTAAAAAGGTGTCCAGCAAGCATCAAGAAGCTGGAATCTTCGTTTTGATGAAGTTGTCAAAGAGTTCGGATTCATCAAGAATGAAGATGAACCTTGTGTTTACAAAAAGATTAGTGGGAGTGCTGTTGTCTTCTTAGCTTTATATGTTGATGACATATTGCTCATTGGAAAAGATATTCTGACCTTACAGAGTGTCAAGATTTGGTTAAGGAAACATTTCTCAATGAAAGACTTAGGTGAGGCTGCCTATGTTTTAAGCATTAAGATCTATAGAGATAGATCAAGAAAGCTTATAGGCCTTAGTCAGAATACATACATAGATAAGGTACTAAAAAGGTTCAGTATACAAGATTCCAAGAGAGGTTTCTTGCCTATGTCACATGGAATCAAGCTTTCTAAGAAGGAGTATCCTACTTCAGGTAAAGATCTTGAGCGTATGAGTAAGATTCCATATGCATCTGCAATTGAATCTATCATGTATGCCATATTATTCACTCGACCAGATGTCTCTTATGCTTTAAGCATAACAAGTAGATACCAGTCTAGTTATGGTGAGAGTCACTGGATAGCAGTTAAGAATATCCTTAAGTACTTGAGAAGAACTAAGGATATGTTCCTAGTCTATGGAGGACTTGAAGGAGAGCTAGTTGTAAATGGTTACACAAATGCTGGTTTTCATTCTGACATAGATGATTTTAGATCGCAATCAAGGTTTGTGTTCTGTTTGAATGGAGGTGCAATGAGCTAGAAGAGTTCAAAGCAAGACACAGTTGCTGATTCTATAACTGAAGCTGAGTACATTGCTGCCTCGGATGCTGCTAAGGAAGTTGTATGGATCAGGAAGTTCATCATTGAGCTTAGATTTGTTCCTAGTATTGCAAGTCCTATAGACCTTTATTGTGATAATAATGGGGCTATACCACAGGCTAAGGAACTAATCTCACATCATAGATCCAAACACATACTCAGGCGTTTCCATTTGATTAGAGAGATCATTGGGAGAGGAGACGCGAAGATATGGAAAGTGGGTACAAATGACAACATTGCCAATCCACTTCCTAAGCTTCTTCCACAGCCTAAGCATAAGAGCTATACGAGGTCCATGGGTATTAGATATTTAACCGATTGGGCCTAGTTCAAGTGGGAGATTGTTAGTAGTGTGCCCTAGGCCAATAGTCATATGTGACTTTTGTACTGACATTCTGACTTATTAATAATATATTATGAGGTATTCTTTTATATATGCATGTATATGTTTATGTAATGTGATTTACATTCCATGAATAGTATTAGTTGACTTGCTATTGTAGTTACTTGCATTCATCGACTTCTCTTGTTTCTTTTGTCCATAACATCAAACCCATCATCCTTTTTGCGAAAATCAATGCTACTTTCTTGTTTTCTCTTCTTATTACTTGATTTGAGCTCCATTCTTCAAGAACTTCAACAGCAATTAAACCTCTCCCTGAGCTGATATATTTTTAATAAAATTGTAAGGTCAGTCACATAAGTTTGGTAGTAAAAAAACAAAATAGATAAACTAGGTGTGATAGTGCCACTTTGACTTTCATTTTGATGAACAACAATATGACTAGTTTCAATTTTAAGAAAGTTGAGACTTGAAAAGGAAGAGAGAATTGCGCCAAATGTTGGAAGAGAATAGGGTTCTCTGCTTTGAGCATAAGCTTCTGCTTTTTTGTGATGATAAAGAAGAGGATGTGATCTCGTTTTGTGTTCTTCCTCTGAATAACCATTTTTCTGACTAGAATAAATTCTCTAGTGATTACCAAAGCTCTTCGTTTGATCATGATGTGTTTCATTTCTCCAGTTAAGACTTCACCTCCTCTGCTAAACCTACCATCATATTTTGTGGCAAGCTAATACTTTATAAGGAAACAACATAGAACCTTGAACAAAAAGTGGAAACAATAGTTGGAATGACGTTATTAAAACCAAACTTGACATATATAAAAGATTAGAAATGTTTATGGCCACAAAGGGATGTTTTCTTCTTGGTCCTCATGTCATTTAATGTGGTGAAAGCTAATGGGGCATAGAGTAGAGCCTACTTCACTGAGTTGCAATCAATTTATATTCCATGTTAGTTTAATAAATGAACTGAAATATTAAATGCAAATGTACGCATGAGTTACAATCAATTTATATCCCTTGGTTTAATAAACAAATTGAAATATTAAATGCATATGTATGACTAAGTTGCAATCAATTTATATCCCATGTTGGTTTAATAAATCAACTGAAATATTAAATGCATATGTACGCCAAGCTGATTTTGATTGTATCTAACAATTGAGCATTAAATAAATTAGAATCCAAGTTGAACATTGGGGATAATAAATAATCAAACCTGGAAGCTGTGTCCTGGGTAGCTTTGGTAATTAAAAGGAGTTGGGAAGTGTTGCTGCATTGTTAGTAGATGATGCGCAGCTGTGTGACTAAGATGGTAGTTGATGTCCAATAGCAACCAACTCCTTATCATCTAAGTCTAACAACCAAAATGCTTTAAAAACTCTATATATATTAATCTCAGTTGTAAACTCACCAGTGCATCCATATTCTTCGTATTTATAATCCATATTTATAATAATATAACAATAAAGTAATTGTAATATTTTTAGAAATTGTTGTGGTTGTCACATGTTTATTTTGAACCATGTTTAGGATTTAATACTTTGTAGAAATTGTTGTAATTGATGTCACTTTTATGTCATTACATTTAAGGCTTGAACAATATGAACGATTCTAATGATTGTATGGAATTGAATGAAAAATATGAGGTATAGAATGATACTATAAAGAAGTATTTAATCTCCTTGATGGTTGAAGAAGTGAAGAAGGGAAATCGAACGACTGCTACCTTTCTCAAATCTGGTTGGAAAAATATTAAAGCTGGGCTTTAGACAAAATTCAATAAGGAGTATAATGATATTTAATTGAAGAATATGTATAATGTATTGAGGGCTAGACTGAAGAATTTCAAGAACTTACTCAAAGAAATAAAAATCAGTTACAACTCTTTTACTGGTGACGTTAATAATACAAATGAATGTTGGGAAAATCCATTTAAGGTAAAATATGTCTTTAGTTTTATTAATATATTATATTATATAATATTCATTCTCATATTCCTTGTTCATCATTATAGGTGCATAAAATGACTCATAGATTTAAGAAAAAATGATGTAAGGAATTTTTATAATTGTGTCATATTTTTGGAGATACTACTGCAACTGGTGTGCATGCACATCTGTAGAGCCCGGCCTCTACCGCCATCACTCCAGGTATTGTCCCCTCTGGTACTCGAACTTGAGACCTCAGGGTTTTGTTCCGCTTTAAGCGGACGCCTCTTACCATTGAGCCA
>JANZXR010005413.1:0-16887 GCA_027575705.1 Erythroxylum echinodendron
TTATCGTCTCAGTTACTGTTCATCATCTTAGTTTGACTTTTTGCGTCTCAGTTTGACTGTCTCATTTTGCTTCGTCTCAGAATGACGTCAGCATCGTCTTAGAATTACGTCATTATCGTCTCAATTATTGTTCATAATCTTAGTTTGACTTTTTGCTTCTCATTTTGACCGTCTCATTTTGCTTCGTCTCAGAATGACATCATCAATCGTCTCATGATGTTAGCATTGTCTCATTTTGGCCAGAACATCTTCTAGTTCAAATTTGATCCTCTAGATGATAAAATTGGTCTTTGAAGTCTTATGAAAGTTGTAGCTCTTGAAGTCCTCTTTCGAACCATGTAAAGAACAATTGAATCCGATCTCTGTAGAAAAAGTTATGCTAAGAGGGAAACTTCTTCTGTGATGACATCAGTTTCCTCTGGGTGACGTCATCTTCTTCTATAAATCGTCTTCTTCTGTAAGGCTGCATCGTCTGTAAAGATACATCTTCTGTAAATAAAACTATATCCATTGCACCCTTCCCTAAGTTTACATGAGACCTGAAAGAGTGCCATGAAAAGAGGCCAATAAGAATTGAATCGTAATGTTAATGGTTTTCAATAAGTCCTGATGAGAGAAAGAGAAGTTATGAAGAAACCCCAAAAATTGTCATTGAACATGCATAGTGCATACTTTCTATACTTTGATATTTTGGTACGCCTGTGCAAAAGTGATAATTATGAATGTGTTCTGTTTATTTTAGAGGAGCACATCGAACGACAGTCGGATATTGCCGGACCATTCAGGCAATAGCTTCTGGGAGCGTACTGTGAGTCAACCTAGTTGTTTTCTTAGGATTGTTGATTGGATGTACTTAATTTGTTAACTTCTAATATGAATGAACTGTGTATGTGTTGTTTCTGAATTCCGGACCTGAGGTCCGAGGAGTTTGTTCTGCGATCATGTATTGGAAGTGTTTGATTTGTTATGACTTTGATTCTCAACAATAGTTGACTGCCGGACTGAGGTCCGATGATTATGAAACATCGCCTGAGCATTTGTATAAGTTTTCGCATATGACATATTTAGTATTTGATACATTTCATAAAATGCATGCTCAGATAAAGGCGTTGTGACTTGAGTTGCTAGTTAGAAGCGCTTCCACATAGAGCTATGCTCCGTGATATATGTGATTTGCATGTCGAGTTTTGCTTCGTGATTCTGCTATCACTGAGCCTACGGGCCAAACTTTGTATATGTGTGTGAAAGGCACTTAGTCACAACAATAAGAACGAATATGAGTCTCAGCATTTCTCATGCAAGTACGTACGAAAAGTTTGAATGATATGCAAATTGAAATGAATGATCGTATATTCTGCCATGTAAGGTTAGTTTCTACATAAATGCTTTTCCTTTTAAATGAATAATTGTGATATATGTGTTGTATTTGTGTAAATCCAGTGAATTCATCGATGATGGTTCACTCATTGAGTTTGCAAAACTCATTAAAAATTGCACTGTGGCTTTTTAGGTATGAGACAGGAGACTTAAGGTGTAGTTAGGACATAAAGTGTCAGTAGAGAAAGAAATGGATTAGAGGTCTGTCGGCTGACTCCAAAGGAAAATAGTTGTCGTCTTTTTAAAACTTTGGCTAGAACCTGTATAGAGTTTTGTGTGTAATCGTTAAGAAGAACATTATGTGTTTTATCACTGAATGAAGTGAATGTTTTAAGAGAAAATGATAACGATTTCGAGTATGTTAAATGATGCCATGTGAAAGTTAAATTGTGTTCTTGCTCTAGCATACCATTATCGTCAGTTACATTCCTAAAAGTTTAGGAACGTACCCTATGGTGGTTGGATGCTACAATTCATTTTATAGGGTTTCAGTTGTCTGGAAGCATACGCGATCACTTTATCTTCTTGCATCAACACACACCCTAGTCCTTTCCTCAAAGCATCACTATAAACCGTATATCCATCACTACCAGAAGGTAAGGCCAAAATTGGTGCAGTTGTGAGTTTCTTCTTCAGTTCCTCAAAACTCTTTTGACATTCATCTTTCCATATAAATTTTTTATTCTTCCTTGTCAATTTTGTGAGTGGAGTGGCTATAATGGAAAAGCCTTCTACAAATCGTCCGTAGTAACCAGCTAATCCCAAGAAACTCCTCACTTCTGCTACATTCTTGGGTGCTTCCCATTTTACAACAGCTTATATTTTTCTTGGATCCACATGTACCCCTTTTTTTGAAATCACATGCCCAAGGAACACTACTTCCTTTAGCCAAAACTCACATTTATCAAATTTAGCATACAATTCTTTCTCCCGCAATGTGTTTAAGGCAATTCTTAAATGTTCTCCATGCTCTTTTTCACTTTTAGAATAGTCCAATATATCATCAATAAAAACTATGATAAATTGGTCTAAGAAAGGCTTGAAGACTCTATTCATGAGATCCATGAAGGCTGCAGGGGCATTGGTTAATCCAGAGGGCATCACTAAGAACTCAAAATGTCCATACCATATTTTGAAGATCCACACACATCCTTAAAGATCCATCCTTCTTTTTCACAAAATGAACTGGAGCTCCCCAAGGCGAAGAGCTAGGCCTAATGAAGCCTCTCTCCATCAGCTCTTCTAATTGCTCTTTAAGCTCCTTCAATTCTGCTGGAGCCATTCTGTAGGGTGGAATGAAGATAGGTGCGGTACTTAGAAGAAGCTCTATGGTGAACTCGATCTCTCTGGGCGGTGGTAGTCCTGCTAACTCCTCTGGAAAAACATCTGGAAATTCCTTGACTGCTGGAATATTTTCTAACTTTACTTCATCTGCTTTTGTGTTTACCACATATGCCAAGTATGCTTCATAACCCTTCTTCATCATTTTCTCTGCTTTTAGAGTCGAAATAAACTTAGTTGAGCTTGCCTTTCTGTCTTCCACAAACAGCACCTTTTCACCCTTATCCAGCACAAAACTCTACCATCTTCTATCTACAATTCAAAGTGACACTATACTTTTCCAAAGTGTCCATGCCCAAAATCACATCTAATCCCTTCATCTCCAATGGCATTAAATCCACCACTAATTTTGCCTCACCAATACATACTTCACACTCCCGATAAACATGACTAATAATAACATACTGGCCCATTGGGGTGCTAACCATCAACGGACCATCTAATAGACTCAAAGTTCTATCATACAAAATCATACTTGTATAAATAAAAGAGTGGGTAGACCCTGGATCAATCAAAACAATAACATCATGTAGAAATAATTTAACCATACCAGTTACAACTTCTGGAGCTGCTTCTGCTTCCTCGCTAGTCATTGCAAATACTCTAGATGGTGCTTGCCCTTTCGGTTTTCCTGGAGGATTTACCTTCTTAATTGTACCAGAACTGCCCACTTCAGTTGCAGACTTGACTTCTACAGTCTCAGCCCTTTTTGATTCTTGCCTCTGAGTTCTTATCTGTCTAACATGTTTTGGACATTATCTGGTCATGTGCCCTCTTTCTCCATAATTAAAGCAAGCTCCAATGAGTCGATAACATTCCCTTTTATGAAATTTGCCACAGTGGTCACATTTTGGATAGGTCGGCTTGTTCTCCTCTCCTCTTCTACCTCCTCCAACAACCGAGGCTTGAAGGGAAGTAGTTCTCATCGGTATGGATCTACCCGAGCCACGACTTTAAACCTCAAATGGTGTGGGGAAAGTCTTGGTCCTCCTTCCCCTGTTTAGCTATTCTCTTCCTTTTCTTTTTCTGCTCACTGTGCTCTTTATGTTTTCAATATTCTCCACTCGTAATGTAGCTTCTTCCAATTGTTGAAAGTCGCAGAAATTTTGCACGACTACTTTCTCTCTAATGGCCAAATGCAAACCTAGTTCAAATCTTCGGCACTTGGCTCTTCACTCATCATCAATTCAGCTACATATCTGGACTCACTCACTGTCATTTCCTGCTGAGTGAGACTCAAAAATTCCCTCTACTTCTGTTGGATGTACACCTCGAATAGATATTTCTTCTTGTAAGCAGCTTGAAAATCGGCCTATGTCATCACTGGCAGCTTTAACTGGCTCCCAGGTATGCTTTTCCACCAATGCAGGGCATCCTCCTACAACAAGCTCGTGGCGTACACAGTCTTTTCTTCTTCTTAACAATCCATCTGCTCCAATATTCTCTCTGTCTTCCTTAACCAAGCCTCAGCTTCCTCAGGGTCAGTTGTTCAATAAAAATCTATGGCACCATACTTCCTCAACTTATCAAATTGTCTTCCTTTCTTGGATGGAGCTGGAGTAGACGTGGATGGCATCTGACCCATCGCTTGTACAAAAACTTTAGCAAAGGCTTGAAACAATCTGGGATCAAATGGAGTAGGAGCTTGGATTTGAGGGAGGGACGATTCAGGCATTTGGGGTGGAAAGGGCTCACTCTCCTGCCCTACTGTTGCCTCAGCAATCGCTGGGGCTCTGGACTCGTCAGTACTCTCCTCTTTAGGTGGGGAATCAGGTGCAACAGTTCCTTGCAAAATTCCTCGAAGTATCCTTCGACGAGGTGGCATTTTACTCCTTCAATAAAACACTAACATTTAGCTTACATTTTATCTTACATGTTATGTCCTAAATATATGCATGATATGCATGTCACTGAATGCATTCAATCAATTTATGCAATCAATCCATTGAACACAATAATCACATAGCATGTAATTCATAACATAACATAACATCTTCTAAGCCTAGGTATCCTTAATGTTGGCCCCGGGTCTCCATATGGATTTTATGGCGACTATGTGCCACTATTGGGATTTATTTGAAATAAAAATAACTATATTGGAGAACATTGCAATAAAATAAAATACAACATTTAAATTTAATCAAAATCTAGACAAGAAAAATTTGTGGTGGGACTGAAAATTTGTGGTGGGACTTTTCTAATATAAACAAATAGTAATTAAAATATCATAAAATGATTTTAGACATAAAATTACATTATTTAAAAAAGTTTTAATATAGACAATTAATTATTATTAAAATACACAATTAATAGCTAATATCATAAAAAAGAAATAAATAATAATTATATTAAATAAATAAAAGTTCATAGGAGAAGTAACAATAATACCCACAATTTAATAAAAAATTTTACATAGTAAAAATGAACAAAGAATAAATGATTTGGGTGTAGAAGGAATTAATTTGCAACTTAATTAAGTATTAAAACAACTGAATTCAAAAGGAGAAAAGTCATAGGTGTGACTCTCATAGTCACGCCTGTCACAAAAGTCACGGGTGTGACTTCTCTCTCACGCCCCTGAGAGGGAGTCTAAAAAAATATAGGAGTCACGATCGCGACATTAAAAAAAATGGAAACCGTCGCGATCGCGATTTTCTGAAAAATTTCAGGACTGTCGCGATGGCGATTTTCCGAAATTCAGGGACTGTCGCGATTATACTGTGTTACGATTGCGACTACCCCATTTATACATCCTTACTTCTAAACATCATAACTTTCAATCCAAAAGTCCAAAAATTATAAACTATATATTGTTGGAAAGCTAAGAAAAAGGTCTACAACTTTCATGAAGACAACTTTGTCTAATTCAGCATATATCGATACAGTTTAATCCTTAAAATTTCAGATCACATTTTTATCTTATTCTCTGTTTCTATTCATCTAATCACAAACATCCCTACTGCAAATTTCAAAGACCCGAATCAACATTCAATTCCATTCATAACAAAAAATCCTTTGATAAATAATTCACTTCAAACAATTCCATTCAAGTTCTCACAGCATTCAATACAAGCCAACTTAACAAAAGGAGTAGAACCTGTATATATCTCTATATATACATATATCAAAAAAATTCTGCATTTTTCACTGTCAACTTTCACTGTCAATTTTCACTGTTCATTTTTAACAACAAATTTGATACACATCTTCATACTTCATTTCAAAATGTCATTACAATATCATGGTTACAAAATACATACAAAATATTTATGCTGATATACTTCTAGAAATGCTTCACACTAACTTAGTTACAAAAATTCTGAAATTCTTGGAGGTTGCTAAAAACTTTGCAAGGGCTCACTTATGATTTGCTGATTCTTCATATAAGGAGTAGAAAATTTTGGGGTGAGCCGAAGAGCTCAGTGACTAATATATTTATAGCCGGTGATAATGAACCATACACAAATATATATGAATACTCATAATACAACACATCATCACAAAGAACATATTGACTGAAAGTTATCATCAAACATAATACTCAAAATACATCATAACTCAACATATCAAAAATGCAATGCACAACACAATGGCTCGAGAGTTCTGTGGAACGAATCGGCGAAACCGAGAATTACACCGTGAAACGAAACGAGTCCGATTTCTTAGGATCTCGTGACCACAAGCGGGCAGCTGGGAGAAGGCTATAGGTCATCGTGCATGAGAATAACGAAACGGATTTCTCTCTTGCCCATATAACAAGTTTTTCAATGCTCATTCTTTTCATAATATATTCATGTTTTCATACTTCTTAAATTTTCTGTTTGTCCTTCACACAAAAGTAACAGAATTCATACAAAGCATCATAATATACATTCACGAAACATTTTCCCACATTCACAAAGAATAAAACAAACATATTCATCATACATACATATAATTATTTTAGCTCATCATCACAACACTATAAACATATTACCCACCTATTTAACTTGATATTTTCCAAAATCAAGCTTGCTCTTCTCCTTGCTCTTGACATCGATATCCTTGATTCCCTAAGAACAAACATATTTCATTTAATCACACACGCATAAAGCTTTCCTTAAACTTTGCTATCCATAAATAAGCGTACACTTACTCTCTTCTTGATTTTATCTAACTAGAAAAAAACTAAGATTTAAAGAACACATCAACCTCTTATTCTTCTTCTTTCTTTCCTCATCTTCAACCTAGTTTCTCCACTTTATTCATCATTTTCTTCACATAAAACCTACTTTTTCTACTTCTTTAATCTACCAAAACAAGAAGAAAAGACAAAGAAGATCTAACCTACACTTTTCTTTCTTCTTTCTTCCTTTTTCTTTTTTTCTTTCTTCTTTCTTCCTTTTTCTTTTTTTCTTTCTTCTTCCCTTTCTTTCTCCTTCTCTCCTTCTAGTCTCTTCCACGACTCTCCCTTCTTTTCTTTCTTAACACTCACAACTCCTTCTCTTCTTTGTCTTATTAACTTTAAGACAAAATTTTTGATTTTCCAACTTTTCCCTTCTTATGTAATGAAATTCCTACTAACTCCTTCACTTTATTTTTAATTCTTTCTTTTAATTCATACCACCATATAAAATTCATATTATACCATATTAATCCCCAAAAATTTTTAATTCGTAAATTCTAATTTATTTTCATGCTTGATAATTTAATAAAATAAATAAAATAAAATAAAAATATAAAAATCCTAAAAACGGGATCCAACATGGACTGATTGTTACTCGAAGGAACACAGTGACCGATTTTTGTGAAGAAAGTTTCTTGGCGGGTTATTTGGAGGACATAAATCCACAAGGAAGTCTTCGTTAATCTCAAGTATTTTGTTATTTAATTTTCTGTTGATACATCAATAAATTATATTCTATTTGTTTTCAGTAAATATTGAGAATTAAAAAAGAAAATATAGTAATAAATCGAAAACATACTATAATTCATTCAAAACATAATAAAAATGAAAAATTATTATTTAAGCGGTTAACACAATACAATTAATAGTTATATCATAACCCATCAATCAGCACCACACCATCGTTTTCACCAACATTTACACATCAGATGAGTTATAAACAAACACTTCCAACACTTTCACCAAGTGACTCACACCCACTCAACAATCACTTCAGATTTTTATTCACCCACTAAATTGTTGTGGGTTTTATTTTTCACTCATGCACACAACCACCAAATTGCCATAGGTTTGTTTTTTTCACACACACAACTCCAATCACAGCATATCAATCAATCCTTCAACATCTTACGCAGTCCACCTTGTAAGATAAATTTGGTTGCTTAACTTTTCTTCACCCACGACTACAATACACACACTGCACACACACCCATAAATCGTGAGTCACAAAAAAATCTTTTCCCAAGCTGCTGTCTACGTATAATTGCAAAAACCATTAAATCATAATTGAAAATACAATAATGCCCTTCAGTAGCTTCATCCACGTAAGACCCACAACTCTTCACAAAGTCAACTTCAATGCAAGATAGAATTTTATTTTATCTAGAACATTATCCAAATAACTTTTTGAATCTAAGATAACAAAAATCTGATAAGTCCAATCTATACAAATATGTCAAAATAAAATAAGTAGATATAAAAACCATATATCTAACAGCGATAATCTGATTTTGCCAAAACCGAAGAAACATCACAATTGCAAACTACGGTTGCCATCAACATATTTTCTTCTAAATATGCACTGCAAGCTTCTGAGAAACTTGACATTTACTATGCTTTTATCTTATTGACTTGTCTGTATGTCATCCCTATTGTAACGTTGCACTTGATTTAGAAATTTCGGAATCCAAAACCATCTACTTATGGATATGTAATGTAGACATCTAAACCAACTAGCCATGTTTGATAAGATCGGTGAATTGAATCACTGCTTCATTATATTTAACTTTATTTCTCGAAATCAAGACTCAATAGAATGGATGGAACTCAGTTGACTAATTTGCGTAAATATTGACCTTAGTTTATTTAAAAAATTTAAGAATTAAACATAAACTCATGTGTTTTCTATTAGGTCTGAGCCAGTTTAAGCTTAGGCCAATTAAAAAAAGACATTATTTTATACTTTTAATTTTTTTAAAAATTATTTTTAAAAAATTGACCCTAATTTCAAATATTTGAGTGAACCTAATTAGGACTCAATTTTGTGATGACTATGTTTTTGGTTTTATATAACTTCAGATCATATTAAAATTGAAAATAAAAAATCGATCTAATAAATGAGCTTGAACTTTTATTATTCTTGTTTACACCGAAAAATGGGTTCGGCCCATTTTTACTGTTTTGGGCCTAAAACTCGAAGCCCAAAGAGAGCCCATGGTTCGAAATCTAAAAGAAATCCACTGATCCTGGCCCATCAAAATCCTGTGTCCAGCAAAAAGGAAAGCAGTAGAATTTGAGTTGGAGTGGGAGTCTTGAAGTCCAAGATAATGAGGAGATAAGGATAAAGTTTTATCCAAATTTTATCTATCTGATAGGATAAAGTTTTATCCAAATTTTATCTCTATCTGGCAGGATAAAGTTTTATCGAATTACAAGTTTAATCAAAGTTGGACACCCATAAGTTTTGCCCATAAATAGAAGTTTTGAAGCTGGAAAAAGGTCTCTCCAACATCTCACATATCAAAAGCCTGGCACCCCAGCAAATCTATCAGTTTATTTTTCAGCAATTCTCTAGTTATTTAGCATAGTTTTCTCTTTTCAATTGTCATAAGTAATTTTCAATTTCTTCGTCATTGTATTTTGCCAAATTGTTTATCAATAAATCAAAGTTCTTTTCTGTTAGATTTTTGTCCCTTTCTAGCATACACAATCGTTTGATTTCATTCTTAGATTACGAGTCGTAATATCTTTTTTTCATTACTTCTTAGTTTAGAATCACTTTAAATTCTTGTCACACTCGTAAACACATTACACCGAAACAAAGGGCTACTTATTAACCTTTAATCAAAATAAAGGCAAACATATTTTTGGCACACCCGGTGGGACCATGCAATGACGAAAACACAATCTAGTAAGAGTACTGACATTTCCATCAGTGGAGGTGATGATATGGAAATCGTTGCAAAAGCAATGTAAGAAGATCAACCTCAATCCATTGAGAAAAGTCAAGCAAGCAACATTGAGATCCTTTTAATGAAGGTTCTGGAGGCCATAGAGAAATCGACAACTAAAACGAACACTCTCTTGAACACTTTAGGGAGTAATCAAAAAGAGATTTTGGCCGTGATCATTGGATCTGCCAATCCAGAGAAAAACAAAAGCATGGACGGAGAAGGGTCAAGCAAGACACTGCATCAAACTGAATCGCGGGCCAGCAAGCTACCAGTGGCCGCGAAAAATCAGTCAGTAGCACCTACGGCCACTCTAATTGAAAGTGAGGAGTCGGCAGTCAAGGTTGCCAAGTTAGGAGAAACTTCTCTTATGAAGGAGCTCGGGGGGCAATCCACCAGGATTGCAGCCCAACAAGGAGAAACAACCAGTGTCCACCTATCAGTCACCACACAACAGTATCAAGACACCAAAAGTTATTTTGCCTCCGGTGTCCATCAACAACAAGACCCAGATTCAGTTCCACAGCCACACTAGACCAGCGACTCAACCTTACCTTTATGAAGAGGGAATCAGCTCAGGAGGCAATAGGAGTCTGAGGACCAACCATGTGCAGGCCTTCCCAAGGGGTACGAGTCACCAGGCAGTTCAGCAGCCGGTGACCATGGGCCAGGCGATGTATGGGCAAAATACTCAGCTGATAGATCACGTCACCAGGGATGCGCTGTGCGAGATTGCCCAAGAGTTATATGGGCTCGGGTTTAATCAAATTATTTGACTTGAATTTAGGAAGCCTTATCCTGAATTCATTGACAGGGAAGCTTTTCCCAGGGGTGTAAAAATTCCAGATTTTACATTATTTTTTGGAGAAGAGGGATAGTCCACCATCGAACACATAGCGAGGTTCACCACTCAATGCTCAGAATTTTCTAGCTACGAGAACTACCAATATTTGCTTTTGAAATTGTTCCCAAATTCGTTAACTGAAGTTGCTTTCTCTTGGTATGTGTCACTGCCAAGAGACTCCGTGTTTGGTTGGGTAGACATGACAAGACTCTTCCACGCTCAGTTTTACAGAATTGAGCTCGAAGTCTGTATCACGGATTTGTCTAGGCTTACTCAGCGTGCTGGAGAAAAGGCGAAGGATTTCATTGTCCGGTTCAAGCGAATGAGAAACAAATGCAGGATCAATATTCCGGAGTCTGAGATTGTGAAGATGGCGCAAAAAGGTTTGGACCTGGAGATGAGGAAAAAATTTCAAGGCATAGATTTTAGAGACTTTTTTGAGTTGGCTGTGAAGGTGACAGAATATGAGGAGCTGCTTAAAGAAGACAATAAGCTGAAAAAGCAGACTATGGGGACTTATTTCAAGGAAGTCCATTACTCTGAAGTAGAAGTTACTATAGCTACCTTATCAGATACTGGGATCATAGTATGCCGACACTTGGCAAAGATGCCTCCTGGAACGCAACAAAATGGCAACAAGAGGGGCAACAAGTGCACCTTTGATGTAAGTAGAACACCTGAAATTTTCGATTATCTAATGAAAATCTATTTTATTTCTTTGCCAGAAGATCATGTTTTGCCTACCAAGGAGGAGATGAAGGCCAAATACTATTGCAAATAGCATAACTCGTGGACTCATTCCACCAATATGTGCTGGGCCTTCAGGAACATGACCTAGGATCGCATCAACAAGAAAATTCTCAAGTTCCCAGAAGAGGCAATGCTCATTGACAAAAATCCATTTCCAATAGGGTTAGTGAATGTAGCAAGTGTTGACATGAGGAATTGGCTCAACGAAAAAAGGAGGTGGGAGCATGCGAATCAAGTTTGGAGGTCGAAAAGGTGGAATGTGTGGAAAAGGAAAGACAACCTGACCACTGCCTCTAAAAGTCAGGAGAGAGTCAGTGCACAGGAAAGGATCAGTGACCGGGTCACCAGAAATAATAGGGAAGCCGGTGACCAGGTGGTCATCAGCACTGGTAGTCACCCAAAATTTATTAAGCCACCGATGCCCAAGAAAGTTGGAGAGTAGATTCGGGTAGAAAGTAAAAGGAAGAATAAAAAGAAAATGTTTACTGCTACTCAAAAAAATGCTCAAACAAGAAAAAGAATGTTGCAGCGCAAGAAGTTGGCTGAGAGACTTTTCTAGGAAAAAGAAGATCTGGAAATAAAACTTAAAGTTCAAGCCATGACTCACTTTGTGGAGAAACAAAAGATGCTTAATAAAGGGAAGAAGCTGGCCAACATTGCCAAGCAAATGGTTGGCCACTGTGAAGAAGAAATTCAGAAGAGTAAATTCAAAAGGAAGGCAACGGAGGATGATGATGCGGAGGAACAGGTAAACAATTACTTCAATGTTGGTGATGTCCTTGTTTATTATGTGGGAACTGCTTCTGTGTTGTTGTCAGCTATTTTTTACCGTGTCGATCCTGATGATGAAGTGGAGGACAAGCAAAAAAATGAAGAAGAAGTCTGGGCTGTAAAAGAAGAACAAAATGCAGCGAAAAAATTCTCAGAGAAATCGTAGGAGACTGAGGACAGCAAAACTTTGGCATTCGACAAGTTGTTAATAGTGAATCACACTAAGCCACTGTACATATGGGCTTGTATCAAAGGGAGGCCACTGAACAGAGTTTTGGTGGACAATGGAGCAGCTGTAAATGTGATTCTCTTGAAAATGTCATTGGGGCTTGGCAAAAGAGAAGAGGATATCATTGCTGCAAACTTAGTGGTGACTGCGGTGACTGGGGACGTGGCAAGAATATTAGGAGTAATGCCGCTACAAATAACAGTGGGGAGTAAGACGGGTATGTCTGCTTTCTTCGTAATCAACACAAATGCAAATTATAAGTTACTTCTGGGCAGAGATTGGATTCACGCCAACATGTGTGTGTCATCTTCCCTTCACCAGTTCTTATTGTTCTGGCATAGCGATAACATGGAAATGGTTAAGGCAGACAATAATCCTTTCAGCGCTAAAGTCAATTTAGTGGACGCCTGCTATTACCATGGATAAATCACACCAATTACTTTTGAAGGTTTGGACAAAGAAGGAATACCTACACTAATTAAATTTTCCAAGGACAAGAATTTGCGGCTCCAAGCAATTGGTGCTAGTGAGAAGGATAAAAGCATCAGGTCCTTTAGGCCGATGGAAGAAGACATTGGCCAATCAGGCCAATGATTGCTCAAGACAGTGAGGAACGGTGGTCAGTAGCTGCAAGGGCCATCCAGGAAGCAATTTTATAGTAGGCCAGGAAACAATTAATAGCCAACCATGAAGTTGAGATTTTTAGAAGAGAGTTAGTTTATGAGATAGTCAAAGCGTCCAAAAGCTACTCTAGGCAAAAGGATTGGCTAAATGATTTTCTAAATAAGTCAAGGGTCACCATAAGGCTTATATTTATAATCCTAATGGTGCAGGGGGAAAATGTTTACACCAAAAAATGGGTTCGGCCCATTTTTACTATTTTGGGCCGAAAACTCGAAGCCCAAAAAGAGCCTGTAGTTCAAAGTCCAAAAGAAATCCATTGATCATAGCCCATCAAAAATCCAGTGTCTAGCAAAAAGGAAAGCAGTAGAATTTGAGTTGGAGTGGGAGTCTTGAAGTCCAAGATAATGAGGAGATAAGGATAAAGTTTATCCAAATTTTATCTCTATCTGATAGAATAAAGTTTTATCCAAATTTTTTCTCTATCTGGTAGGATAAAGTTTTATCGGATTACAAGTTTGATCAAGGTTGGACACCCATCAGTTTTGGCTATAAATAGAAGTTTTGAAGCAGGAAAAAGGTCTTTCTAACATCTCACATATCAAAAGTTTGGCATCCCAGCAAATCTATCAGTTTATTTTTCAGCAATTCTCTAGTTTTTTTGGCATAGTCTTCTCTTTTCAATTGACATCAGTAATTTTCAATTTCTTCGTCATTGTGTTTTGCCAAATTGTTTATCAATAAAGCAAAGTTCTTTTCTGTTAGATTTTTGTCCCTTTCTAGCATACACAATTGTTTAATTTCAGTCTTAGATTACGAGTCGCAATATCCTTTTTTCCTTATTTCCTAGTTTAGAATCACTTTAAATTTTTGGCACACTCGCACACATATTCACACCGAAACAAAGGGCTATGTGTTAACCTTTACTTGTCGGTTACTTATTCCTTTGTTTGGTTAGAAAAAAAGATATAGATCAGAGATTCTTGAGTTTAGTTATTCCTAAAACTTGGAAATAACTAAAGACATCTTACGCTTGTCTCGCATATCGGAATAAACATTATATCTTAAGGATCGAAATATCCCTGCAGAGTCTCCATTGCTCTTGTCTCCATCACTCTTGTCTTCAACTCTCGTCTCTCTCGCCCTTGTCTTTTCTCCAACATTTATCTGCTAGCGTTAATTTTTTTTTGTAGTTTTTGCTATCAATGTGGTTATTTGGCTTACCCCTTTAGCCAAGTAGCTTTTGAGATGCTTATTTGGCCTTCCTGTCTTTTCTAATCAACTTGACCAAGTTTTTATTTTAGAATTTATCTACTTTCTATCTCTTGCTGTATCTGTGCGAGTCTTTCTATTTAGCTTATTATGATCCTTATTTCTTAGGCCTCTAATCGAATAAAAACACATTACCCACTTCGAAATGCGAAAGTACTTTGACAAATGTTTATCCTCTTACAGTTTTATCTGTTTCCATTTCTTTATAAATTTTCGAGTGAGCAATACTTAACCGTTCTTGATTTCTTGGAATGAGCAAGCTAAAAAAAATTTCATATAAACATATAACAAACCCCTTTTTATTTGTGTCTTTTGGGATAAAGTTAGACTCAAATTTATTGACAGGGCTAAATCAAGTTGACGAGATTTTAAATTGAATTTGGACTTTTTTATATTTAAAATTTTGGGCTTCATACCAAATTCAAGCTCGGGTTATTCAACTCATTTTGATTTGAAATCTGAAAATTTTAAGCAAATTTTTATTTTTAAAAATTATAAAATATATATTTAACCGGAACATGTCGAATCTAATTGAGTGACAGATCAAATTCGAGCATAAAGACAAATTTTCGGAGTGAAGCCGACTCATTGCCAAGCCTACAATTAAGTGCCAGATCAAATTCAAGCATGTGGATCATGGGCCATGACGTAGAGTAGCCGTGAGTTAAATGTGCCTTTCCATATTCGCTCAACTAATGCAAAATCCTTACCACGAGATTTGCATGTGGATCGTGGGCCATCACCTAGATTAGCCGCCAGAAGCCACGAGTTAAATGCACATCAGTACGTGTAAAAAAATTATACGTACAAAATTTGACTAATTAGGTTCAGGTACTCAATATGCTTTCCTACGTGGTTAAGGCAATGAGTGGATCTAAGGGACTAAGGCGGGTCAGCTCAGTTAGAAGCTGTGGACGAAAGGCTTTTATTGGCTATTGGGCGGCTCGGGGAAGAAGAACAGCAACGGTAGCATATGGTTGGAGGTTTGGAAGAAATAATGGCTCTTTGGGAAGGAAGGAATGGAAAAATGCTATCGAAGGAGCTGCAAAAAAGACTTGCAGTTTTCCCCTATCTCATTTCTTGAGATAAGATTTTTTGTCCAATTTCATAGTTTTTTTATTCTGTCCCATGAATCTTAACCATTTATTTATATGAGTTTCACGTAGGTCCTGCGTAAATAAATGCATGACTCACATAAATAAATGGCTGAAATTTAAGGGACAAAATAAGACACCATAAAATTAGATAGAAGATCTTATCTCTTATTTTTTGCCAGCTCACCTCGACGTTCACGCCCTTTAACAACCTATCCCCAGCTATTGCGCTAGTCCTATTACTCACTCTACCCCTAGCTATATTCCTAGCTGCCCTCTTTCTCTTGGCGGACAGAAACTTGTATGTACTGAAGTCGTTGAAACTTGTATGTACTGAAGTCGTTGATACTCGCTTATACTTTGCCACCATTCTCGCAAAGTACCAGTGAATCTGGAAGTGAATTCCGACTTATCTACACTACTCAGACAACATCCTTCGTGGCCTCCAGATAATTTCTCTGCATATAAATATTCATCTATTCCTTTTCAAAATCACAAAAAGATTTCCGAATCAGTTTTCTCTGATTGAGAACTGGAAATATCTGCAAGAGGCTGAGATTTCAGCTGAGGTGTCAGAGTAGCTACATACTCTATCTGCTTAGTTTTGTCCTTCATCCTATCATGGGAAGGTTGTACTGGTGCTGATGGTGGAGACTCTGGAAGTATATAAATCCTGAGAGGCTTTCTCCACTGTTCTTGAGGCTCAAAAGGTGTGGATTATTTGTCACGAATTGATTCGTGCCATGACTGTAAATTAGAGGGAAGTCTGGATCACTTGAGCTTGAAGATTTATGACGTTTTGCTCTAAGCTCACATTGACACGAACGGCAACTTCTCTCCTTTGGACACGTTTACAAGCGGTAGAAACTTGGATAATAGTGGTAAGTGTCCAGATGAGACAAATGGGCGATTCAAAGGGCTTGAATGCACTCGAATAGCACGTGAGGGTAATTGTATGAATAAGCCTGCCCGACTGCTCCTAAAAGCTCATAAAGTGACATCTTAATCTATAAAAGGTTTAAGTAGGTTAGTAATAAGGGCATTATCAGCCTAGCTATTTCCCAAAATCATCTATACAGCTAGTAGTTATTATCAAACCATGGATCTTCCCTTGGTTGCTTCCTCTTCAATTCGCAGTGTCACATGCAGGGTTGTGAACAAACTTTCCGACCAGACGATAACCAGAAGATCTGGGAACTACCCACCTGCTTTATGGGACTATGACTATATCCAGTCGCTAACAAGTGATTTCAGGGTATTGTCTTCTTGTTGCTTTCATTCTCTTTTCGATGGTGTCGTAGGTACTTCAGTCTCTACTTGCTTGTGCAGGAGGAGTCGTACACAAAAAAGATGGACAAGCTCAAGGAAGATGTGAGAGCGATGCTTGGGAGTAGAACGATGAATCGCTTAGATCAGTTAGAACTGATTGACACGATTCAGAGACTTGGGTTTGATTATGTTTTCGAAAATGA
>JANZXR010005434.1:0-16884 GCA_027575705.1 Erythroxylum echinodendron
ATGTTCTATACTCACCTTTGGAATATTATTTTTGATTTAATGAAATCTGATTGTTTTATATGTTTATTGAATTAATTATCATTTAATTCTACACTTCTTATCTCGATAATAAAATGAGAGAGTGAATGGAGAAAAAATGATTAAATTGGGCTAATGAGAGTTAGGTAATTTAATAGATTCAGAATTAATTCAGTTTGGTAAATCTTGTGTAGAGAGATCATATATAAGTTTCCAATTGTTTATTAGAGAACTTAAGATTTGATCAGGTTTTAGATAAGTTGTTAATTGAGAAATTACAACTTCCCATAATCTAATTAGGGTTTATGCTTTAGGGTTCAATTATAACTTGAGAGAGAGTAATTGACCTTAGGAACATTTAGAACCACTAATTCGATAAATTATAATCGGTTAGGTTGGCATTAAAGATAGATAATTTCCCCTTTTTCTCTTTCGGTTAGCTCACTAGGTTGAATTCTAGGGTGTGCTATCATTGTTTGACAAATCATTCAATTTCCATTAGTTGTTATTCAATTTCAATTTGTTAATCGTTATCGTGATTGTTTTTGTTAAGTATAAGTGTCGATTATTGTTTTGTTATTCAAATTAGTTTAATTGCTTTATTTAGTTCTTATGCTTAAATTTATTTTTGTTAAATATTTTCTTAATAGTCTCTAACCTTAGATTTTAGGATTAGATTAACCCTCCTTCTGGGATCAATACCTTAGGTACGAAACGAATGACCTGTGCACTTGTGGTATTATTAAGGTTAAAAATATTAAAACTTATCATATATAAATCATTGATTATTGAGTATAAATATTAATTTGTAATTTTTGGTGAAAATTAGGAGATTTCTAAAATTTTGGGTATTTTGGACTAGGAAAAATGCCAAGTGGCAAGACAAATTGATTCATGATAGTAGAAAATTGATTCGTGATAGTAGAAATAGTTGATATATGGCAATAGAAATAATTGACACATGGCTTTAGGATTTAGCGACAAATGTCATAGAAAATTGGGAGACAATTAGTTTAGAAATTGGAAGACAAATGGTTTAGAATTAGGCAGAGCACGATCATGGTATAGTCCCCACGATCATAGCTGGGATTATTTGCATTTTTTCATGACCATGGCAGAGTCCCCATGATTATGGCCAATCCCACAAGCTTCTATCACAATCATAAGCAGGTACAAAGAGAGAAATGTTGTCTTTTAAGTGATGTTTGAAACATTTAATGTTAAGGTACTTTCTTATGATGTATATAGGCTTAAATGAGGCCTTGAATGAACCTTGTTTGATAACAGATTAGGTGATTAAAGTGAGTAAGGTGTATTAGATATAAATGAATGATTGAATGATGATGTTGGAAGATCTTGAGATGTGAATTAAGCAAATATACTTGGAATAGTTAAATTGAGCATGCATTGTATATAACACATATGCATGTGTATGATTGAGTATTAATATGATTGTGCAAATTAGTAATGTGTATAAATGTATGTATTGTATGATATAGAAACACAAATCGAACGACCGAATCTTGACATTGCTGCGACATCAAGGTAATAGTTAACTGGAGCATACTGTGAGTAACCTAGATGTTATCACTAAGATTGTTTATTTTTGCTTAAATTTTAATTATTGAATTATTATTGATGTGAATGTGTTAATTTCAGACATTGATAGTCTAAGGCATTTGATGAATGAGATTTGCATTAGAAGTGTTTACTGAATGTGAATTTGAAAGAAATAAGTGTTCTCAACCAAGTTGTTGAATGACAGACTCAAGTCTAATGAAAATGTGAAAGTGAATGTGTAAACTGAATAAAAGTGACTGATTGCATATATGTGATTTTGATGCATTTCATTGCATGATATGCATGATCATATAAAGGCATATGTGTCGGAGTTGCTCGCAAAAACGAACTTAAAGCTTAAAATGTTTATAAGAGCTATAGGCTCAATATGTAAAATGATCTCAGCATCCACGACAGATACGGGATAGTTAAAAAGGCACTCGATCACAAGAACGTAATAAATGAAAGTGAGTCATATATGCATTGCATATACAATTTGATGTTGTATTAAATGAAACAATTTGTCTGAACTGCACTAAAATTGTATTATGAAATAACATGCATTATGTGAACTGTCCCTGAAATTCTAATGTGAACTATTTGTGTGAATTGATATGAATGAGCACATCGATGATGGTTCGCTCACTGAGTTTGCAAAACTCATCAAAATTGGAATGTTGATTTTTAGGTATGAAAGAGGAGATTTAGCTGTTAAGACATTATAGAAGAAGTCTAGTTCTTGTTTTTGGACATCAAGAAATGGCTTAAAGTTTGATCATCTAATACTAAAGAGTTAGACAAAGTTTTGTATAGTTCCTCATTCATATAGTATAATTTGTCAAAAGAGCTATAGACATTGATAAGCTTTTGATATTATATATATGGATTATGTACAAAATGTTACAATGTAAATTGTGTTTTATTAATGGAATGAGGAATTGGGTTTTAAATATTGCGTTATTCATGTTTTAATTATGATGTCATATAAGTAAATGTGAATGCTCTAGCATACCACTTCCACAAGATACATGCTCAAGTGTCCTCATGATGTCGGGTACATGCTTAGTGGAAATGGTGCGTTACAGATGCTCTTAGTTCGCTCCTCGATCCAACTCTTGCTGAAATTCCTCAACCATTGTTGCTTTTTGTTTCTTCTTCCTCTTCACGCTGAGCTTTTCTAATTGAATGTTCTAAACGAGCGATGTCAAGCCCTACAATTTTAGCTATATGACTCGAACTCCTTGTAATTCTTATGTTCATGTAAGAGCACGAACACAAATGGAAAGAATGGGAAGAACATAAAAATTAAAACTAACTAAAACTAAATAAAATGCCTTAGACCAAGAGAACTATATTAATCTTCACCTTCCCCAATAATGGCGCTCAAAACTTGATTGCGTCCTTCGAGCTTTAAAATTCATAAGCCCGCAAATACTGTAAGTGTATGGGTTGCGACTATAGTATAAAAGGTGTCGATCCCATAAAGAAGGAGACTAATCAAATCATAAAATATAAGGCCAACAACATATAAAAATCAAAATAAACAATGCACGGAAAGTAATCACGAGAATTGAGTTTAACTACTTAAATCAGAAATTAAACATGAAATAATTAACAATTGAGTAATATGTAATCATAATAGAAATCAAGCTAAGGAATTTACCAATTTATGAGAAAGGTGATTTTACTTGTCATTAATATTAACCTAGTCGATTATGTGTCAATTTATTGTCGGTTCTATAATGTCCTAAGGATGATTACTCTCTCTCAAGTTATGACCATTAAATCCTAAATTATAAACTCTAATCAAATTATGGGGTTTACAATCTCTCAGTTCACAAATTATCCAATACCTAATTAGGTCTGAAGCATTCTAATAAACTATTGTAACATCAAATGGGATCTCTCTGCGCGATTACCAATATGATTTATTATGGTTTCTATTAAATCGCCTAACTCTTATTAATCTGATTTAATCATTTTTTAATGCAATAACGTAATTAAATCACGACATTCATCCAAATAACGCAATCAACTAAATTAGCATTAAATTAAAATAAAATCCCTAAGGAAAGTTTAAAACATCATCAATATTCTTAATCCTATCATCATACTATCCATCTCAATTTTATACATCAATAAAATTGAAACGCAAAGGAAATACAACTGAAATATATGATGGACAGTAGCAACGTCAGAAGACTTCTTGATCCGGAAAGCACATCTAGTTAATTTCATCTTCCTCTTCTTCCTTTTTCCTCTTCTCTTTCTCTCTCTCAGTGTTCTCACTTTGGGGTTTCGATGTTGGCTGCTTTCAAGCTCCCTTTCCCTGCCTCCTTTTGTTCTTTTTATTCTTCTTTATCTTCTAGGTAACCCTAGGGCTTTTTCATGATCTGAAAGGTCCAAAAAATCCCTCAAATTAGAGTGTCTATGCATCTTCTTGACTTAGGTAATGACCATGGCCTTATAATCCATGATTATGGCTCACACCTAAGCCTTCTGTCACGAGTATGGCATGCACGCTACGAGCATGGGCCAGTCCTTAAGCTTCTATCATGATCGCGGCATATAGACCACGATCGTGAGCTAAACTTGGAGGTGATCGTGGCTCACAATTCTGGGTTGTTGTTTCGGCCTAAATGTCTCTGAACCTCCTCTTTTCTTTGATGTTAACCATAAAACACTAGCAGATGCATCAAAGTTCCTTAAAAACATACTATTTAAACTCAAAAGCTTTTACTAACCCTTAAAACACTTAAAACATAAATAAATCACAAACTAACACAATTTTAGCCAAAACACATACTAAATGATTGAATTAACGACTAAACACATCAAACTATGCCTTAAAACATAATGTAATTTGCATTTATCATGTAAAAGACCCATTTACAACCGACAATGTTAGCATTTGGTGAAGGAGGAATAAGAGTCCATGTATCATCGCATTGGAGAGCATTGAACTCATCAAGCATAGCATGACATTAGTGAGGAAATTATTTTCCTAGGTGATGTAATTAGAAAATGATCGAGGAGTACAATTCTGATCACAGTTCTATATGAACATCGGATTGGAAGATTGCGTTTGGTGAAATGATGGAAGGGGTATAGAGATTAGTGGTAAGGGAGATGGAGGGGAATGGAGAGAAAGGTAAGGGAAGTGAGCAAAGTATAGTAGGTGAGGATGTAGACGATGTGGGTATAGAGCAAGCATAAAGAAAATCATTTTAAAGGAAACGAACATGGTGAGAAATATAAAGTTTGGATGTTTGAGGATCAAAGCAGCGATAGCCTTTACACTTAGATCAATAGCCTATGAATACACATGGAGTGGATTTGGATGCGAGTTCATTAGGGAAAAACGGAACCAAGAAAAGAAAAGCAAGTACATCCAAAAACTTGTAAATTAGAGAGATTTTGTAGGGTGGTGATTAATAATTGATAAGGGGAGTTGCTATTGAGGATCGAAGTGGGTAAGAGGTTGATAAGGTAGAAAACAGTGGAGAAACATTCAAATGAGAAGACTTTGGGAAGAGATATATGAAGAAGATGGGTGAGACCTACTTTAGTGATATGACGAATTTTAAATTTAGCAAGGCAATTTATTTGAGAGTGTAAAGATATGAAATGCAGTAAGTGAAGCCATTGGTGGTAAGATATTAGGGCAAAGGCACCTTTGATGAGTTCAGGGGCTCCATCATATTAAAGCTATTTGATGTGCATGGAGAATAAATTTTCAGTTGTGGCTTTAAAAGATTTAAAAATATACAAAGCATGAGATTTTTAAACAAGGGGAAAGATCCAGGTATATAAACTAAATTCATCGATGAAAAGAATAAAATAACAATAACCATAAATTGGATAAGATAGGGAGGGTCCCCAAATATCATAGTGAATAAGTTGTAAAAGTGTGGTAGAAAGACGAGAAGAATGTGAAAAGGAAAGACAAACACTTTTCCTTTAAATACATGAAGTATGAAGAGTTATGACATTGAACTAACACTTAAAGACCTGCATAACTGCAAAAATGTAGAATGAAATGGATGACCAAGAGTTGCCAAAGATTGAGTGAAGCCAGAAGAACTATATAAGCAACATGATTTTGGAAGTGCAATGGAATCTGGATTATTGTGGATACAAACGCTGAGGAGCGGTATCTTGGTTTAAAGATCCTTCATAACATAACTAAAGGGATTAAATTCAATGAGACATGAATTATCAGTAACAAATTTAGCAACAGATAACAAATTTGTAGTTAGAAGTGGAACTACTAAAACATTAAGAAAACAAAGTGGACAAATTTGCGTAGGGAATGTAACAAGATAGGTAAAGGAAATAGTAAGAGTGTTACCATTACTAAGAATGAATTTGTTGGAACCATCATACAAAGTTATAGAGTCCACCAGATGAGGGTTAGGAGTCATGTGGATAGTAGCTCCAGTGTTGAATAAACATTCAACAGTAAGATTAAAGTGAAAAGGTTGAGTATCTTTAGGTTCATGAATTTTTGTAGATAAAAAGGAATTGTTAAGTGAAGTGAAATAAGAAAGGGACTCAATGGAACAATTCTAGGATTCAAAATATGAAAAATGGCAATAGGGCTATAATACGAACCCATTTCCAACATATTTGGAACTAGGGCTGGTTTAGTGAAATTAGATATGGACTGGGTGTTTTACTGTGAATAATAATATTTGGCAATAGGCCTAAGTGTATTAGGCTGCTAGGTTGGATTTATCTGATGAAGTGGATTAGTTTGGGTTATTGGATTTAGTGTGGGTGGGATGATGGATTGATTATACCTAGTCCGCTAAGATTTATGAGGGGAGAAGCTAGATAGGTTACAGTTCCAGTAGGAACTTATATTGTTAGAGCTTATGCATCCACTAGTGGAATGGCAGCCCTAACTACGCAAATTTCAACTCACACTGCTACCAGATTAAAAACCTAGAAGGGTTGTATTAGTGGAGGGGACTCCATAGGAGTGATAAGTAAGGAGATATTTCTCGTGGATGAGGAGTCGAGCAAGAGAGAGTTGCAATGCTCGATTATAGTAACAAACGACTCATATTTAGTTAGGAGGTTGTTTAAGGTCAACAGGAAAAGGTCATCATCAAATATGTGGTCACTAATAGCTGCGAGTTCCTCGGCGATAGTGGAGATGGTGTTGAGAAAGTTAGAGATTGAGGAAGTGTCTTTTTGAGAGCTTGAAGTTTCAAACAAAGGAGCGATCATTGAGACGAGGATTATTGGAGAATGTGTTATTAAAGAACGAGCCAAAGATCATGAGCAATAGTGCATCTGAGAGGAAACGAGCGATGGAGTCTTAAAGTGACACCATAAGGTAACAGTAAACTAGGTGGTCGAATTTCTTCCATTTAACAAAATATGGAGATGTGTTATCGTTATTGGGAGAAAGAAATGGGGAGATGAGTGTGTCGTCAATATAGACAAGAAGATCAAAAGCGGAAAGAACAAATTGGACTTGATTTCTCCAAACTAGGTAATTGGTCATGTCAAGGGGTGTGGTAAGGAAAATTATTAATTGATGAAAGTTAAAATTGGGGTAGTGGATTATACCATAGTCGTGATTTATGGACGTGTCCTGGATTGGTGTAGTAAGGTTTAGGTAAAGGTATAAGTTTGTGGATGTTTTTTGTGAAGTTGTGTAGTAAAACTGAGTAAAATGATGGCGTTTGTTGTATTAAAGGAGTAAAATAGGTGTTGATAATAAAGGTTCTCAACTTATGTTGGTTTCAGTTGAAGGAAGGTATATGTTGAGTTTTCTAAATTGGATGTAGTGGTGTTTTTTTCTGTGTGTTTTTTAAATTGGACGAGTGTAGTAATGATTTTAAGAATAAAAGGGAAGTGGTGAAAAATATAAATGAGCTTTGATACCATGACAAAGTAAACATAGTTTAGAAGAATATGGTTGATTTTCATTGTATTTTACAAAAGGCCTTGAGCTTTTATATACAAGTAAAAATGGAATTAGAAAGAGATTTATAGATTATACTGCATCTAATAATTTGATCTAGATTGATCTATGCTTATCTATAATGATTGAATAGTAATCCTTGCTACAAAGTTTGAATAGTTAGGATATATATAAATAAAATCATTATCAAGATGCATGGTATGACTATTCATTCCAACTGAAACAACAACATCCCCTTTCTAAGTAAATGTTGGAACATGATATTTGTAAATAAATTATGAAATATGGGTATAATTACATTGGTTTAGGTAGTATACTTCGTTAAAATTTTGATAATACAGTTAATAGATAATATGAATATATTGCATAAACCTTAAATACTAAATTATACTAAGTGATCTATGTACGAAAGGAATACAATAGAAGATACCAAAATAAAGCTTAACAATTTACTTGAAAACAAAAGGGCACCTAATATATTATTTTAAACATTGAAATAAGCATTTTGTGTGTGTTCTAGCCATTCTTCCTAAGACGTTTAAGGCTTTGATCTTCATGTTGATATCGTTAGAGATGTCCTCCTTTGGTCGTTATGGTTTACGATAGCCTAAAAAGGTGAAGACAACGAAGAACGAAGGAGATTATAAGATACACATCTTAAGTTCATGTTTTGTTGAAGGTAAATCCAATTGCACTTGAAAGTTCTTGGATTTTTCCGTTTTGTTTTATATTTCCACTTCTTTTTTCTATTTTTGATGCATGTAATGAAAGATCAAAACCTAACAGTGGCAAAAGAGTCATCTTCTGCCTATTAGATATAGTTTCTATTACATGTGCAATAGGATTGCATAGTTGTGACAAATGAGGTTATGTTCTTAGAAAATTTGAAGTTAAATTATAAAAATTTCTTTGCCCAATTTTCTTTCACTTATCTCCTCATGAAATGTTTCCACATGGTTTTTTTGATTGAAAATTGATTTTAGTTTGATTAAAATATTTATTTTCTAATTTTATACAACATGCATGAAAATTATTTTCCTGCAGAACATATGATGTTAGTTGGCTAAATTATTAAGGTTGAACATGTCTATAAAATTAATGTCAACATATATAGAATGTGTTTAATCCTCTAGAATTTTTCCAAAATCTTTTAAATTTGTTTAATTAATTTTTTAGTCAGTAAACAAATCTGGTCGGTTTTGTTGAAATTGATGGAACTGTTTTATTTGATAATTTTGTATCTGTATGATTCGGTTCTAGAGCCTTAAAAATATTTTGATGTGATAAAAATATGTTATTTTGATATCTTATGTATGCTAAAATGAAATTGTTCAAAATTAGATTTTCGATAAAATTTTAGATGTCAAATTTGTCATTTTTATATGAGTAGGTGTAGTTTCAGTTATCTTGATGATTTTGGGTTATTCCAAAATTATTTTGATGAACTTGAAGTGGCCTGGAGATGTGTGGAATGATGATTTGATGTTACATAATTTTTGTAAAATTTTAAAAAGTAATTTTGAATTAATTTAAACGGAGCATTAAATTTTCTAGTATGACGAGAAAGTGGCATGTATGATAAAATTAAAGTGTTTAATTTTGACATCAAATAACTAATTTTAAGGTGTATTATTTTTAGTTAATTTATGAAAATTGGAGTTTAATATATTTTGATTAATATTAAATTATAAATCAAAATGACATGCAAAATTAAATTTAGCCGAGATTAAAATTAGTAAGTAATTTGATTCAAGAGTTGAATTAACTTCCAAATTTTAGGATCCATAAGTTGTCACAACCAAAAAATTATGTGTTTAATTTGATGCATTAAAGAATTGATAGTTGCGCATTAGTCTATGTTTTTCTAAGTAATTGGCATGTGTTTCTTGCATAATTGATGATTATTGTTGTAGTTTAGGATTCATTTTATATGTTTTCATTTAGTTTGATTTCCATTATTATTCTTTTATGTTTCATGTTAATTTTGGGTAAGAATTGATTATTTTTATGTAGGTAGGAAGATTGAGCAACTTGGAGATTGAGCTAGAGATCAGGAGAAGAAAAGAGGAGATTATCAGTTACAATTTCCCACAATCGTAGGAATTATAATTCGAGTCATTATGTGGGGCTTCATTATACTTAGGATTTTTGGACTATTAAAAGGGAATGAAGCCTCCATGATTAAGGGAGATAAAACCCTTCCATAGAAACACCATCCTTAAGGGAAGAACACAAGTTTTTAGCCTTAAGGAAGGATTGAAATCAAGGATTATTATCAAGATTGGGGAAAATAGCACATTAACATCCGAAATTCCAGATTTTGACAAAGAAGAGAAGAAGTTCCCTTTATTCAATTTTTTATGTTTTTCTTTCTTCTAATCTTTATAAGATGGATTATTTGTGTGTCGATGATGTTATGGAGACCATGATTGGCCGATTTAGTTTTAGGGATTGCTTTTGAACTATTTTGTAAAACTCCTATCTTATTGAATTGAATGAAAGTTTCTTTAATGATTGTTGATTTTATTTGTTATCTTACAAAAAATCAAGAGAGTGAGTAAGATTATTTATGTAGGATTGTACAACGAGAGTTGGAAACCTATAGATGTACAATCATCACATCAATTGATTAGTTAAAAGAGAGATCTTGGTGAATTCAATTGGTCACCAATAGGATAGTTTAATAACTAGTTGAATCGGTGGAGTCATTGCGTAAGTTGAGACTCGTTCAATTGATTCCATTTAATTTGATTAGGGATAATTAATTATATCTTAAAGAGGGTACTTAATACATTCAGAAATCTAAGGTGAGATACAATCTGATTAATAAAATAGGAGGGAGACAAAATAGGGAAAAATTAATCTCTAGCCTTTAGATTTTTTAGTTTCGATTTTTCTTCATTTTGGTATTATTTAATGTTCATTATTAGTCTTTTAATTTTAATTTAATTTTTCAGATTATTTTCATTAAACAATTTCATTTTTTAAATAAAATTTTATTTGAATTAAGTGGTGTCTTGGCATCAATCCTTGTGGGATCGATATCTGCTTTTTAATTACAAGTCACGACCCGAGCACTTGCAATTTTTGAACATAAAATGAGTAGTTTATGTTGCATAATTACACTCAAGCAAGTTTTTGGCATCATTGCTAGGGATTGATTGTCTAGCATCTTGTTTAATTTAGATTACTTTAATTTAAGAGTTTTTGATACTTTTTCTTGTGTATTTTGAGGTGCATGAACACAAGGAGCATGTGGAGATCGATATAATTTGGTAATGACGAACTATCCGATATCGCAGGACACATCAAGACATTTTAGAATAAGGAATGAGACATCTGAAGAGCTAGGTTCCATGAAGAAATTGAAAGAACAATGATGGAAGATAGTTATTAAAGGGAGCAAGGAACTTTTGCAAATTACAATGAGGCACAGTATGGTAGAGGAAGTGCTGATCCTTATTAGAACGCATACACTTCGGGGTGACAAAACCACCCATATTTCTATTGTCCCAACAATGCAAATACTCATATGGGACATCAAGACTTATTTGAATTTTAGTAAGATGAATCCAGTTCATGAGATTCCAAATTTGACAAAATCATGGAAAAGCTAACAGATATGGAAGGGAACCAGAAGAAGATGTTTTCTAACCAAGAGGAAAATCAAAAGAGAATGGAAAAGAAATTCGATCAAGTTTTTAAAAATTATGTCATTTATATTCACAACCTGGAGGTTCAAGTAAGATAGCTTTCTAGTGAATTTTGTAAGATAAGTGTGGAAGACTCTCTGAGCAATATGGAATTCTATCAATGAGAGTAATATAAGGCTATCACACTTGGAAACATATCAACGAGAGCAATATGAGGCTATCACATTTGGAAATGGGGAAGAACAAGTGAAAGACCATGCAGAACCTTACTTTTTAGAATACAAAGAAATTAAGAAAGAGGATGAAGATAAAGATGAAAACCTTCCCTATTATTCACCAGTTCTTAATATACCATATGTGAACATCGAAAAATCTTAGGTAGATGTTCATGAAAAGAACTCTATCTTTTGGATTGATGATGATCAAGTGACAATCAAAATGAATGATGTACTTAAGAATTTGAAGGATAGTAAGCTTATTCAGGATAACTGATGTGTTCAAATCTTCTGAAGAATAGAAGGACGAAGAATAGATGACAACAGACATCGAGTTTAAAGAAGTTATGAAAGTCTCTGTTTGTGAAGTGGAAGAGGTAAAAGAGACAAAGGTGATTAAGGAGAAAAAGAGCACCTCATCTTCCTACAAAACAAATTGTTGGATTCAATGGAAGATTCAGGAAGTTTTGTTATTGCCAGTTCATTTGGAAAAAAGACATTATTGAGCTTAATTGATTTTCATAATGTTATCCATATTGTCCTTTTAATTATTTTATAATTTGTAACTTACTTAAAGGCTACAAAACCAATGTTGAACGAAAAAGGTGGAAGCAACTCTTTTATAATTGATCTTGGCTGAGTTTCCAAGGAAGAGTGTCAAGCTATAGACATTAAAAGAAGCGCTGTATGGGAGGCAACTTATGGAATTCTACTTCCTTTTAATTATATTTGTTTATTTATTGGTGTGGTTATTTAGTTATGGGCATGTTTGAATTGAGTTTGAATGATGATTAAATTGATTCTCGCTTGAATTTCAACTTGTTTGCTTTTCAAAATTCTTGTTAGTAATATTAATTTGATATGTTTGTAGGTTGTGGGATCATAGAGAACTAATACTAAGGTTGGAAGAAGTTTTATAAGTGTAGAATCATCCCATCGCACGATCATGGGATTTGTGGGAATTCCCATGATCGTGGGAATTCTATCTGGAGGGAAATTTAAGTTTCCCTCCCCTTTTCTTCTTTCACCCATTCTTCAAATTTTCACTCCTTCTCTCTCTAACCTACTAAAATTCTCCTCTCGCTTTTTAAAACTCTTCATTTTCCTCTAGATTCTTAGTATTTTCTTCATCTCTTTTCATTAGTCTTACAATCCTTTACTCTTTTCATGCGTTAATCATTCAAAGCATAAGGATTTTGTAAGATTTCTCTTCCTCTCTCTCTAAAATCGAATTCACTCATCTATTTCTCATTTTTGCAGGTTTTCTTCTTACAATGGCACCAAGGAAGATAATGGCTAAAAAATTGACTGAATCGATTGATGAATTGCATTGTGAAGTTTCTGGTGAAGGTAGGCCTTATTTAGCAGCAACTTATCGTTCTCCATTCCCAATTTTTTCAAAAGAAGAAGGTATGCATTTTCGGGACCTTAGGGATAGAGAACTAGTCCCTCCTAGGTATTTTGATTTTGAATTGTTAGAAACCATAGGAGTGAGGCAAAAGATAGAGTGACTAGCTACAAACATAAGTTGGAATAGGTTTTTTCGTTTTGATGTACCTATTCACCCTATGATGACCATAGAGTTTTTCACCACAGCCTGATATAATCCTAAAATGGTCATTTTCTAGTTTAGGTTTTTCAGCACTATTTATAAATTGGATTATATTGTCATGTGTGGTCTTTTGATTTGCTAAACACTAAAATTTTAGATGATCACACTAATTTTTATTTAGATGATTACTAGAAAACTCTAACTGGGGAGGAAAGTTTTGACTATAGAAATGCACCGAATTCTTTAATTCATAGTGTCGAGCATTTACTTTTACATAAATTTATGTTGTTAACTGTGTTCAATAAAACTAAAAGTAACAAATGCTTGGCTACAGAACTTTTCTTTTTATGGTGCATGGATTGAAAAGTTAAAATTAACACGCCTTTTAGAATTTTTCGATCAATAGTGAGTGTTGTAAATAAAAAGAGTTCATATTTTGGCATATCTCATGTTGTTACCACTTTAGCTCAGTTTTATAACCTTGATGTGGGAGATGTGTGCACAATTCCATGTGATATGTTTGACATATCGTATTTGAGACGCTATGAGATTTTAGAGTTCCATTCCAAAATCCTCAGACGCGTATTGCATTGAGGAAAAGAAGGGCACTAGTAGAGACGCTTCTTGACCCTCCACATCTTAAGTAGTCTCGGAGCCAAAAGAGGAAGCAGCGAAGGAGGAACCAAGTGCACCAGAAAAGGTTGACCGATTTCAACAAATCCTCAACCAGATGGCATCCAACCAATAGCAAATGACATCCTAAATCAATGAGCTCGGCACCCAAATGTGGCAAGTCCATAAGAAGCAGTATAGCCTGAAGAAGAGGTTCCTCAATTTCTATCGGAGGAATAATTTTAAAGCTCCTTCACCAACTTCGTCGCCACCATCATCTCGGTAAGCTTTTCTTACCCCTTTTTCTTTCAAATTGTGTCATTTCTTTTTGTTAGGTTTCATATCATTTCTTTTGTTTGGTTTTCTATCGTTTTTGTTTGGTTTGATGTCATTTGTTTGTTTCAATTTCATTTGTGTAGTTTAATTTCTTTTGTTTGGTTTGAGTTCATTTTCCTTATTTGGTGGTTGACTTGTCACATTGAGGGCAATGTGATCTTTAAGTGTGGGGAGGTGACATTGACTTTCTAAATTGCATTGTTTGCATTTTGTTAAATATGATGCATGTTTAAGCATATCATATGCTTTGTGTCAACAATAAAACTGAATTTGAATCATTCTGATGGATATTTCCATAAGATTCCATCATACTGGTTGGAATTAGATTGAATGCATGCTTGAACTCATATTAGACTACTTGAGTAAAAAGTGAACCATATAGAGTGATGAAAAGTAGTTAGTTATATAAGCTTAGTCACAAATTGACATTTGAGCAAAGAGGTAGTGTAAAGTTGCAAAATGAGTTTTCATTTGATCCAAAGTGAGGATTGAGCCATATGACTCCATCTATAGTCATTCTATTTCTTTGTTGAGTGTTACTTCCTTAGGTAACTACCTTTAGAACTTGCTTTGAATTAATTTGAGTGTACTAGATGCATGCTTAATACAATAATTTAGGCCCTTTTTGTATTAACCCTTGGCTTAAATGACTTACCCTTTGTATTATCCCTTGCTACCCTAGTTGAGCCTTAACCTTTTGTTTCTTGAAAACAACCAAAATTTTAAAACCTTAAACCTCATTAACCTACCCATTCACAAACTCAGTATAGTATTAAGTAATACATTAGTTGGGATTGTTGTGAAAATCTTTACCTAAATAAGTCGAGCATATTTTTGCCTATAGATTACACTGTATATAGCTATTGTTATATTCATAGTTTCTTCCATGTATTGAAAAAAAGAAAAATATTTTGAAACAAAAAGAAAAGAAAAAAGAAAAGAAAAGAAAAGAAAAGAAAAAGGAAGAACAAGTGAGTAGCATCAATAAGTGCAGAATATTAGTTATATTTGTATATCTCGTAGTTATATTTTGTTATCTCGTTTTGTCCGCTTCTTGATTTACGAATACTTATGTTAACCTTTTTCCCTCTTTACCCGCCTTAACCTTTACCACATTACAACCCTAAATAAGTCCTTTTCATCTAGTCACGCATGCAATCATTTTAGAGGATAATTGGTCTATTAGCAAGCCTATGGTAGTATAGTTTCGTATAGGAAATCTGAGAGAAACACTATGCTGGGCCCTATTTCCGGAGTCCAACTCAGAGGTCATAAAATGTGATCTTATTACCATAACGTGTCGGTCCCTGATTCGGGAGCCCGACTGCTACTTACCTGATTATCCATGATTGCTCTGATACCATAATCTGTCAGACCCTGAATTCGGAGTCCAACTCTTACTTGCTTACTTATTCGAATACCACATTCTGTCAGGCCCTGATTCTACAACCTAACTCCTCATACATGATTATTCATGTTTTCTCTGATACAATACTTGTTACTTTCATACATACAGAATATCTTACTACGTAAGTTATCTTCCAGAGGTAACACCTCGATCACTTTCGAGATATCCTCTCAAAACTCTCCTTTTATTAGTCTCATCGCTTGCGTCTCATTTTCGGCTTCCCTTCGTCTCATTTCTATCGTCTCATTTTTATCGTCTTATTTCTGTCTATTTCGAAGTCTATGAACAGTAACACAGACGATAGTCTGTGAACAGTAACACAAATGATATCTTACAATCTTCATAACTTTCTCTAGCATAATCGGTTCGGGGTATTCTCCATATAGTTTGAAAGAAAATTCCAAAGTCTACAACCTCCTTGAAGACCCCAAGATCAACTTTACCTTCTGAGACAATAGTGTGAACAGTGTCACAGACGAAGTCTGGGAAACACAGATGATACCTTTCAAGCGTTATATCTTTCTCTAGGTGAATCGGTTTGGGGTATCCTTTATAATGTTGGAAAGATGTTTTCAAGCTCTTTAACTTCTATGAAGACCTTGAAGGTCAATTCTAAGAAGATACGCTTCACTCTAGTACTTCTTAACTCCTTCTCATAATCCTTAGTCCTTAATCTACCCTCTGAGGTTGACTTTTATCTTTTGGGTTGACCCTCTATCGACGGAGAATCTATCGTCTGAAATTTATGAACAGTGACACAGAGGATACGAGTCCTCTATGTTTTACTTCGTCTGTGTACAGTAACACAGGCGATATGTGTCCTCTTTGTTTTACTTCGTCTGTGTATAGTAACACAGATGATACGTGTCCTCTTTGTTTCAATTCGTTTATGTACAGTAACATAGACGTTACGTGTCCTCTTTATTTTCATTCGTCTGTGTACAGTAACACAGACGATAGCGCTATCAACAACACAATCGAAGTCCATTCCTCTGTGTACAGTGATATAGACGATTTTTTCGTCAATACTCTATCTTCTATGTTGTTCACTACTCATTCTTCATACTCTTCATCCATCCTTTCCTCTATGTCATATAGATGAAGCTTATACTCTCAAATCCTCCTTGCCTCTGTCTTATAACGTCATCACAGAGGATACTTATACTCTTATATCCTACTTGCCTCTGCGTTATGACGCCATCACGTAGGATATTTATTCTCTTATATCCTCCTTGCCTCTGTGTTGTGACGTCATCACAAAGGACACTTATACTTCTAAATCCTCCTTGCCTTTGTGTTATGAAATCATCACAGAGGATACTTATACTTCTAAATCCTCACTTCCTCTATGTTGTGACGTCATCATAGAGGATACTTATACTCTTATATCCTCACTTCCTCTGTGTTATGACGTCAGCACAGAGGATACTTATATGCTTCTAAGCTTTCCTAGCCTCTGTGTTTGACGTCATCACAGAGGATACTTATACTCTTATATCCTCCTTGCCTCTGTACTGTGACGTCAGCATAGAGGATACTTATACGCTTCTAAGCTTTCCTAGCCTCTGTGTGTGACATCATCACAGAGGATA
>JANZXR010005502.1:0-16876 GCA_027575705.1 Erythroxylum echinodendron
CTCAAATGGATACTAATACGTTTATGTATTTATGAAATGACATTGTTTTGAACAACTATACATTTGAAGCACAAAAAATTGGCTTTTATTTCATAAGATATTGTTTTGGAAATTTTCATATGCATAACCGAATCATACATACTGCATGCATGTATTCTCTTTTGTCTTAAAGCCTTGGCACAGCTCCATTTTATCGATTGGACCAATAAATAAAGGCATAGTGCCTTACTTGATTTTAGTATTCAATATTTGCGTATGATTTTTCATGATTGGTGAGGAAACGATTGGCCAATCGTATGCTAGGCACAACTGATTAAGCGACCCCTGTACCCTTGACGCTGGTACATAAAAGTTAAAACCCCTTATCAACACCATTCTATGGGACTCACGGGTGATTTCATACCTAGGGCCTGGACACGGACGAGGTCATCACCTAGGTTCATGATGCTCTTGTCGACTGTAGTCCGAATTCACCACAGATGAAGTCGAGCCAACATCGAGGATCGATGGGTGTGCGCACTAGTTTGGCCAACTAGTGTTGACACACATGATTGTTTTGGCTTATCCTGATTATTTGTTTTCTGACGAGATTTAAATTATATATTTTATATTTTTATGTTTTGTGTACTGGAATTGGAACTTATGTTCACCAGATGAGTAATTAATAGCCTAGGCCTATATGGTTCCTAGCCAGTATACGATGAGTCATAGGCTAGGCCTATGTGATTTTATGTGATGTATGTTCACTTTGTTGGTTATTTATACCGTCTTGGTGTGTATCGAGTTCTATGCGTGACATATGTTTTTTTCTGCTCACTGAGTACATAATGTACTCACCCCCTCCACTTTCCAACCATGTAGGTTAATATAGTGAGCTTGAAATTCTGTGAGGATTGCGCGGTCTTCTGACATTTTTAGGACATTACCGCACGTAGGTAGTCATTAGTCTCTCTTTTGTACTTTTGTTGCATAATGGCTCATGAACTTTCTTCTTTGCGTTGGTTATATAAATATGCTTTGCAATTTTATAAATTTGACTTTTTACTGTTTTATCATTGTAAAAGACCTAATGTGTGAACTTTGATACTGTTGTTAAGATTGCTTTGAGTGAACTTTAAAGTCCTGCAGTTGTGGTAAAATTTTTGGTGTGAATATAGAAGTTTGTTTAAAGTTGTTTGCAGGTTTTGGGTTTTTTAAAATATAGCCGTTATGCTGCCCAAATTTTTTTTAAATAAAATAAAAAGGGAAAGACATTCAGTTAGCCTTGCATAATCAGATTAAGGACACCGTTAGTGTACTTAGCCTGGGTATACGGGGGGTTGTCATGGGCCTGATATGGTAATGGGTCGTGACTGATCTGGTTATCTAAGAACTTCTCTATGAATGATATGGGAGAAGCAACCTATATTCTGGGAATAAATATATATAGAGATAGATTAACAAGGTTGCTAGGATTGTCCCAATCTACTTGCATAGATAAAATGCTAAAGAGGTTTAGCATGGAGAATTCTAAAAGGGGATTCTTACCTATGTCGTATGGGATTTCTCTCTCACAGAGTATGTGTCTAAAGACACAAGAGGAGAGAGATAAAATGGATTGTATTCCATATGCTACGGCAATTGGATCAATCATGTATGCAATGTTATGTACTAGACCAGATGTTTCTTATTCTTTGAGCATAATGAGCAGGATTCAGTCTAATTCTGGTGAGGTTCACAGGAAGACTGTGAAAAATATCTTAAAGTATTTAAAAAGAACTAAAAATGTTTTCTTGGTCTATGGAGGAAATGAACTAAGAGTTCAAGGATATTCAGATGCTAGTTTCCAGTCAGATCTTGATGATAGTAGATCATAGTCAGGGTACATCTTCATTCTAAATGGTGGTGTGGTAAATTGGAAGAGTTCCAACAAACTAACCATTTCAGATTCAACAACCGAAGTAGAGTACATTTCAGCGTCAGAGGCAGCAAATGAAGCACTTTGGATCAAGAAGTTAATCACTTAACTTAGAGTGATTCCTAGCATTATTGAGCCTATAGTATCGTATTGTGACAATAACGATGCTATTACGCAAGCAAAAGAATCCAGGTCTCATCAACAGTCCAAAATATACTCAAAAAGTTTCACTTGATCTGGGAGATAGTGGACCAGAAAGACATAGCATTGGAGTGAGTTCCCACTGAAGAGAATCTAGTAGATCCTTTTACTAAACCATTGTCTCAAAAGAGACATGATCCACATATGGATGGATATAGTATTAGATTTATAGGGGATTGGCTTTAATGCAAGTAGGAGATTGTTAGTTTATGCCCTTGCAGCCAATCAATTAGATGCAAATTAATGTATAACATTATTTTAATTACTGAAAAGACTTTATTTATATTCATGTATTAATTTACTTAATATTTTATGTTTTAATACCAAAGGTAGAATCCTTGGAATAACTACTGTGTAATTAAAATTATGATGAGATCGTAATTATGAGATTTAATTTACACTTATGTATTATTTCTAAATGTTCCTAGTTGTAATTCCATCAAGATGGGATATTGTTGAAATGGTAAAAATAACACACATTATGTTTCTTTCTTATGAAGAAAGTATTTGATCCCATAAATTAAAGTATGAAGATACTTAAACTAATGTGTGGGTGATTATTAGAGAATAAGTCACTGAATTGACGTGATTATGAAAATTTCGGATGGAATATTAGTTATGTGTTTATAGATTATCTCATAATGATGGTTGTATAATTGACCCTTATACTTCAAATTACCAAGGTATCTCATGTAAGAATTAATGTATTTTGATGCTACTTATGAATCGTTATAGGATAATTAAGTCGATAGTAATTAGATACAGTATGAACCATATAGAGATAGTTAAGTAAGACAAAATAGGATTTGTCACTCTAAAATCACTAGAGAGAATATTCTATTGTTATTAATTATTAATGATTTATGGAATTCTCTGGCCAAAGTGAATTAACATTTGAAAAGATATTTTTCAGATTTCAATTATAAATCAATTACTAATTAGCAAGGCCAAACATGATCGGATGATAAAAGTATTCACTGTATCCATACTCTGTCCAATTAGAATATTGAATGATGAAAGGATTAAATTATACATCATAGTTATGCATAGATAGGTTAAGTCAATCACTTTGACATTCCTTATATTTAGGAAATCGTGACATGTTGCTAGACGTCAATCATAATTCATGATTATGAATTGTTTAATTGGAGAATTAAAGATAAATTAAAGAAGTTTTAATTTATCTAATTCTAATTGAGAATTAAAATTGTAATTTATAATCATTGTTAATTTATTAGGAACCTAATGGGTCACACATCAAAGAGCAATTTGTAAAAGAAAAATCAATTTAATTATGTTGGACTTAATTATAAAGTTTGAGAAACTTTGAGATCAAATATGAAATATTTGATTTTATTAAAATTAAATTAATTAGAATTAGAATTTGATTTTAATTATAATTAAAGAAATTTGATTTTAATTAAAGACCCTTATGATTTTTCTATTTAAAATGGGAAGAACATTTTAGAAACTAGCACTTTGTCTTCTTCCTCTTTAATCAAGTTTTGAGAATTGCTCTATAGATACCATCAAAGGCTGGACAATTAAATAGCTTGTGATTGATCAATCCTAAAAGTTTCAAAGATGTTTTCAACGAGAAGACGATAAGGTACAATTTCTAATTCTTGTTTGTGTTTTACTCAAATTTATTCAATTATTAGGATCCGCTCGAAATCTATAAAATTGTTTGTTTTTTGTTGCTCCCATAATTTGATCACGGTTAAATTTCAACAATTATAACTCATAATCTTGATATCCGACTATCTTTGTCTTTTTGCATATGCTGTGCCTTTTGCCATTGTGAAAATTGTTTCTTAGGTTCAGTGAGGTCTGCAACGATTCTTGAGCTGGTTGTTTTGTAATACATAGCACAGACCTTATTACGTACCCAGGATCGTTCATAAAGGGATTAAAAATGAAGGAATGCAGAATAACTTCAAACGAGCTCTAATCTCCTGGGACCTTTATGGAAAGTGTTAACTGGCATGTGGTCTAGGCCTTTCTATAGTTTTCTCAATACGTAAGTGTAATACCCCACTTCCATCTGACACATGTCCGTATGCCCCTCGGACGAACGTGCACATGCCTGACAGAAATGACGTGCTAACTATTTCATTTTCACTACATTGCATGGCATCATAATTAAATCATAACTAACACAATGTTTAAAATCCCAAAATTTCCTCGTTTCATTTCATAAACCCTAATTTACAATGTAGCATTATATTCATTCTTTATGTTTATACAATATCAACCTATCAGAGTCGACAACTCTGTCTACAAAGTATGCTACATATATGACGAATTAACAAAAATTAATTCTAATCCTTCAGTCCCAACTGACCGACCTTTGAGTCATGTCTTCTCTCCAAAAGTTGTACAAAATCTCTTCTAAACAGTCTTAGAAGCTAAGTCATCAGTCTTTCGAATCTGAAAATGTCAACGTTGCAATTTGGTTGAATTTTGCGAACTTAGTTGAGTAACCATCCTCGATGGTTCACTCTTATCATGCAACACAACAATTCATATTGTCATATAATTCTCATCATCTCGATTATCATCATGTAATATCAAGAAACACTTTATTCACAATTGTCTCATTTCAAACATCCATACAATTTATCATTTCATTGCAATCATGCAGAACATATTTATCAATAAGCTTTCACATATTTCATACAAGAAAAGTCCTCAAAACATTGCAATCGTTTAATTTATTCATATCATATATGTATGCAATGTTTATGAGACTCAAATTCATTTATTATATTATTGTGACCGAGGGCCTTTTTCACTGTCCCATATTTGTTGTAAATACCGAGCTCATTCATACTATCCCTTATTTAATGGGAATACAGGGCTCATTATATATATTGAGCCATAGGCTCTTATCATAGATGTCTGAGCTTTAAGCTCTTTTTTATTGGCAACTTCGGCTACAAATGCCTTTATATTTCATGCATTCATGGAATAAAATGCATTACTCATATTCAATCCATTACATTCGCATTCATTTTCTTATTCACACTAGTCATCGAACTTGATCCGACATTCAACATATAAGTTGAGAAGACATTTATTCAATCACATTCATATTTAAGGAAAACTTCCAATGTGTTATTCGTGCATCAAACGCCTCAGACATTTTATGTTCCAAAATCAGTACGTATACATCACATATCAATTCATTTCAAAATCAAACAAAAAATCAAGGTGAGACCATATTAGGTTACTCACAATTGCTCCCTTTAGCTTATTGCTTGAAGTCCTGGCAATGTCTGGAAGCAGTCGCTCAATCTACTCTTTTATATGGAATCATATACATTTTCACATTACTACATTGCACATTCAGATGAATAAGCACATTTATAAATGTATCATATATTATGCATGTTCAATGACAAATTCTCAAGTATGTTTCTAAACCATTTACAACACCTTCCAAGCATTCTTTACTCCAAAATATACTTTACTCACCTTAATCCTTTCATTCAACATCGACTAAATTCATTTAAGCTCTTATTTAAACCTTAATGCCTCATATGGAAATACCCTAGCATTAGTTGGTTCAAACTTCTCTCAAAAGACAACACATTTTTCCATAGGTCTGGTGACGATTGTGGTGTCTCTGCCATGATCGTGACAGAAATATTTTCTAGCCAAGCCACGATTGTGCTGTAAGGGCTATAATCGTGACAAAAACTTTATTTTGTCAAACAACAATCGTGAGATAAGAGTCGCGATCATGCCCTGCATTTTTCTTCCTTCATCCACACGAATTTAACACTTATACAAACATCAATTTTACTCCAAATTTTCCAGAATTCATACACCCATTAATGCAATTCCATTTTATACTAATTCAATGACCAAATTGATTGCATTAAACTCTCAAACCTCTACCCATTTAATTCAACATTTCCTACCTATTCTTTTCATTCATGAAATCCTATTCTTTTTTCATAATTCCTAATTCATAAAGCATCAAACAATGTATTCACTAAGTTATGTCCTCATTTTAAGCCCAAATTAAGTCCAAAATCATCATAATTATATACTTCATCCTTAATTGGTTCAACCATTGCATCATCAAAACATTTCTATGAAAAATCATTTATCTCATTTATCCTGCAGTTTTCCAGTTTTTCTCAGGACAAATGTTTAGGTCAATTTTGTATGACTATTAGACCTAAAAAATGAGGTATTTAGGCAACACCTTCTTCTAATCAAATGTTCCTCTATGTCTTAAGTTTCTAATGACATCAAATTCATGTATTTTGGTTTAGTATTATGCAAGTTATAATCAAAATACTACATACTGTTCTCATACTATAACAGCACACTGTTCTCAACTTCAAGTCAAATGTCAAGACCAATTTCAAGTTATAACCATTTTGTTCAAACAATACATACGCCACTTACACAAAAAGGAAAGAGTATGGTGTTTCGGTGATGGATGAACAAGAGAGAGTTTCAATGAAGACAAACAAGAGAGCTGCATAAACGTAATTCGTAAGTGACTAGGTGGCTCCATTATGCAATGACACATATCACCCATGCCTATCTTTCATTTGTCCATCATCTAAGCCATCAAATATCACACTTCCATTTGTCTCTTATTTCTATTATTATTTATCATTTAACCTATCAATTGGCATTTTTTGTAGACCAAAAATACTCCAAATTTTTTAAAATTTTTGAAATGTCTAAAATGTCACCAAAAATAGTAAATCAATTTTAATACATTTCAATTCAATTTTCAAGACAAAAAATTCACAATTCATATTTTAATCGCATTAAAATCACAATTCGCCACTGCTTAACTTACATCGCAGTTTTGGTGGTCATTAGGTTTTTTCTACATCTGAGTTGATCCAAAACTCCCTGTTTTTCACGTCAACATCCCAACTTCAAACGTCATGGAGTGGAAAGATAACACGTACCTCAATGCAGTGACGGCAACGAGCCTAGAGGTAAGGAACCCGAGCAGCAATATAAATCCTACCGATGACAAAGTTCAATTTTGGAGTCCACATAAAATTAATAAAATATAAGATAAAACGGAGGATTGTTCAATTTAAATTTTAATGGAAACGTTTAGACCTTTTTTGAATCCTTTTATCTAAAAACCACCCATAAGCATATAACATATTAACGTATAATAAGAAAAGGTTTAATTATCATTATTATTAGTATTTAATAATGATTAGTAGGTTATAATATTATTAGTTATTAATATCCATTTAACTGACTACAAAAATTTTCCAATATTATTACATTGTGTATGTTATAGTTGTCAATTTATTTGGATTCTAAAAATATATTATTGTGATTATATTTAAAGAAAATAATTTTGTTGTTCCTTTTAAAATAAATCACATTCTTTAGTCTTTTCTTTACTTTGAAAGATTTTTTTAATCGATGTTTTTGTATTCCGCCAGGCTGCCGTACTTAATTCATAATTAAATTCCCAAAAAAAAACAAGGTTAGTAATTATTATTGCTAATAAAAATAAAAGAAACCAGAATTCTTGGTCATTAAGTTCCTGAGGACTTGCTGCTGACAAGCTGGACCCTCTTTCCACTTCTAAAATAAGCAGGCTGACTGAGTTTGGTTTTCTTTTACCACATTTTTGTAATAGAATAAGCTTTCATCCTTTATCAGTGAAAGCAGAAAATCATCGGATACAATGCTTAGCTGACAGCCACCCGTCGAAAGGGAAAAAGCAGACCATGTCCCTGAGTTGATTTGGAACGAGTATTGCCAGCCAGCAGCTTCACTATACCTTGCCCATCAAGTATGAAGTACCAATCTTCTATGCATTTTGCTTTCACTTGAATCTTCTTTGAAGCACTACCCATACATTTCCGAATTCTCTCCCTTTCTTCTCCTTCAACCATCCCCCTCCCAACACTGCTTCCTAGTAATGGCTACAGAAGTAAAAGAAGAAGTTCATAAACTAGAAGCCAAAGAATCAGTTGCAGAGCCTCCTCTTAAGTGCAAGGTAAATCAAGTATTCAAACACGTCATCTTTGTGCAAAAATAAATAATCACTTTCCGGCTTCTAATACTATTTTCTCTGTTGCTCAGACGTGGGCTTTGAAAGTCTCTGTTAACTGCGAAGGCTGCAAGCGGAAAGTCAACAAGATCTTAAAAAACATAGAAGGTACGTTCTTAATGGGATTTCCTAACCTCTTCTTATTCTTTATATTCATTTCAGCTTTAGTCCTTTTGTGACAGCAAATTCTCTCCTTTTCTCCTCTATTTTCTGTTACTATTAGCTAAAATTTCAATATTGCTTCTTTCTCATCTGCGCGGTGTTAATAATTACCTTTACTTCCCATTTTTTCCTACCATTATCTAAACGTAGCACGAAATGGATTCCTGGGTTTTCAATATTCTGTTCTTGTTTGTAATGTTCTGCCACCAGTAATGATCTACACTCTTCCACAATTGCAGGTGTTTATAGCGCACATGTAGATTTGAGGCAACAGAAGGTGACGGTAGTAGGAAACATAGATCTAGATATTTTGATCAAGAAACTAGTTAAAGCAGGGAAGCATGCTGAGCTATGGCCTGATCAAAAATCTGAACAGAAAGACAAAAACAAAAAAGGAAAAGGGAAAAACAAAGATACTAAACACCGCGAGCAAGAAGGTGGTGAGGATGGTGGTGGTGGTGAGGACGGTGGCGGTGGTGGTGGTGAGGACGAGGAAAAAACAGCTAAAGCTGAAGTCTTACAAGTAGATGACCCTTCGAAAACCTCCGAAAATGAATGCGGACCTGCCAACAAAAATGGCGGCAACAGTGATCATCATGTCAAAAGCAAATCTGGCGAGATTGCAACGACGACGACGGCGACGACGAGTAGTAAATCCAGCGTACAGGTTAAGGAATTAAAACAAACAGTAACCTTCCCGGCGGTTGTTAACCCGTTGCCGTTGGGTGACAAGATTGCAGTAGGTTGCCGTAAGAAGAATGATGATGGTGGCTGTGGAGGTGAAAAGAAGAAAAACAATGGGCACAAAGGGAATAACGGCAATGGTGATAATGGCCACCATTTCCGAAATGCAAACGGAAGCACAGGAACAGCCAGTTACTGTGATATAACCCATGGTAATCACGTGGAACGTCAAGGCCAATGTGCCCATCCAGCCAATAACAGCCCGCCACGCCACGACACGTCTCCGTACTCGCATTATTCCCCTTCAGCGTACGCCGATAGACATAGTGCATCGTACCCAAGTACGTTTTACAGCGATCCATTGCATTCATACGCGTATATGCATCCAGGTACGGCGAATCAGCCTCCACACCCGGATTTAGACGAGATTTTCAGTGATGAAAACCCAAATGCCTGCTCAGTTATGTGAATAATTCTTCAAGTTCTTCAATGGAATTGATACTGCTAGTATAAATCCCACGTTTGTATTTTATCCAATAAATAGTAAAGTTATTTTAAAGGGAGAAGGAGGTTCTAGCTACGTAGTTGGTGGGGTTTGAGTTATAACTTTTACTTCTGGTTAACAAGCTTTTATGGTGGCTTCTTTATATGTTGTAATGCTTCGTTTTTTGTCATTTTTTATTTTCCAGGCTAATGTATAAAGTGGGTTTGGCAATTTTGGGACAGTATTTGGCAAATGATTTATTAACTGTGTTTTAACTTTTTGATTAAAAGTTAGCTTTTTGACTATCTTAAAATTATTGATATACTTGGCAAATAACTTATTGATTATCTTATTTAACTTCAACAAGCTGATTTCTAAAAGATCTATAAGAGTAGTTATTGGGGTTAGCTGTTTACGTAATGATAGTATTATCTTTCGTTTTATTCTCTATTTTTGTTCTGTATATTTTCAAAGTTGATTTTTTTTATCGTACAAAAATTTGCAAAAATATAATAAAGGAGTTAATTAAACTTTGTAATCTTTACTTAATTTTATAATATCATTTTATATTTAAAAAATCATAATGTTAAGTTTTTGAAAATAAAGAGTCACATCAAATTAATATTTTTAGTATATAACTGTTATATATCATATTTGTATCATATTATAATCATAGATATTTTAATTTATTAAATTATAAAATTCATACATATTATATGAAAAATACTAATATGATAAAGCTCACTGCATCATTTATATTAATAGAGAATTTAACGTTGGATTATTATTATTATTATTATTATTATTATTATTATTATTATTATTATTATAGTTATAAACTTAATTTTGTAAAATTAAATATTTAAAATCTAAATTCTTGTAAGAATATTTAACGAACTACTAAAAAATATAATATTCATGCCCTTAGAGTTTTTTTTTAAATCATATCCTCATAAGTCCTTTTACATAATTAATACTAAATAAATAAATTTACCAAATATATTAATAAACAGTTGATATTATCCGATGGTCAAATCAGTTGATATAATCAGTTATCAGTTAACTACTAATAGAATTAGCTAATTGCTGATAGAATTAGCTAATAGCTAATGCAATCTATTATGTGAATAATTCTTCAAGTTCTTCAATGGAATTGATACTGCGAGTATAAATCTCATGTTTGTATTTTATCCTGTAAATAGTAAAGTTATTTTAAAGGGAATAGGAGGTTCTAGCGACGTAGTTTGTGGGGTTTGAGTTATAACTTTTAAGACTTGTTAACAAGGTTTTATGGTAACTTCATTATATGTTGTAATGCTTCGTTGTTTGCGATTTTTAATTTTCCAGACTAATGTATAAAGTGGGTTTGGCAATTTTAGCACAGTGTTTGGCAAATGATTTATCAACTGTTTTTTAGTTTATTAACTAAAAATTAGCTTTTTAACCATCTTAAAAAGCTATTGATGTAAATTGACCTCGAGAAGGCCTATGACAATATCTCATGGAGTTTCATTAATGAAACACCACAGGCGGTGGGCATTCCTATGACATTGAGGAATCTGATTATGGATTGTGTCACCCCTCTTACCCTCCAGGTGCTATGGAATGGGCAGGTTATCTAGATATTTGAAATCAGGAAGAGGGGTGAGAAAGGGCTACCCTCTTTCACCTTATATATTTGTGTTATGCATCGAACATGGAATACTCCACTCTCATCAGACACATGTCCATATGCCCCTCGGATGAACGTGCACATGCTTGACCGAAATGGCGTGCTAACTATTTCATTTTCACTACATTGCATGGCATCATAATTAAATCATAACTAACACAATGTTTAAAATCCCAAAATTTCCTCATTTCATTTCATAAACCCTAATTTACAATGTAGCATTATATTCATTCTCTATGTTTGTACAATATCAACCTGTCAGAGTCCACAACTTTGTTTACAAAGTATGCTACATATATAAGGAATTAACAAAAATTAAGACTAATCCTTTAGTCTCAGCTGACTGACCTTTTAGTCATGTCTTCTATCCAAAAGTTGTACAAAATCTCTTCTAAGCGGTCTTAGAAGCTAAGTCGTCGCTCTCTCGAACCTAAAAATGTCAACGTTGCAATTTGATTGAGTTTTGCAAACTTAGTTGAGTAATCATCCTCGATAGTTCACTTTTGTCATGCAACACAACAATTCATGTTATCATATAATTCACATCATCTCGATTATCATCATGTAATATCACGAAACACTTTATTCATAACTGTCACATTTCAAAAATCCATACAATTCATCATTTCATTGTGATCATGCAAAAAAAATTCATCAATAAGCTTTCACATATTTCATACAAGAAAAGTCCTTAAAACATTGCAATTGTTCAATTTATTCATATCATATGTGTATGCACTGTTTATAAGACTCAAATTCATTTATTATGTTGTTGTGACTGAGTGCCTATTTCATTGCAATCACATACTTTTTCACATTACTATATTGCACATTCAGATGAATAAGCAAATTTATAAATGTATCATGTACTATGCATGTTCAATGACAAATTCTCGGGTATGTTTCTTTAATACACTTTATAAACAATTTACAACACCTTTCAAGCATTCTTTACTCCAAATACACTTTACTCACCTTAATCCTTTCATTCAACATAGACTAAATTTATTTAAGTTCTTATTTAAACCTTAATACCTCATTTGGAAATACCCTAGCATTAGTTGGTTCAAACTTCACTCAAAAAATAACTCTTTTTTTCCATAAGTCTAACCACGACAAAAATATTTTCTGGCTAGGCCACAATCGTGCTATGAAGGCCACAATCCTGTTGTAAAGGCCACGATCATAGGATAAGAGCCACAATCGTACCTTGCATTTTTCTTCCTTCTTCCATACGAATTTAACACTTATACAAAAATAAATTCTACTCCAAATTTTCTAGAATTCATATACACATTAATGCAATTTCATTTCATACAATTCAATGACCAAATTGATTGCATTAAACTCTCAAACCTTTACTCATTTAATTCAACATTTCCTACCTAATCTCTTCATTCATGAAATCCTATTCTTTTTCCATAATTCCTCACTCATAATGCATCAAACAATTTATTCACTAAGTTATGTACTCATTTTAAGCTCAAATTAAGTCCAAAAGCTCCTTAATTGGTTCAACCATTGCATAATCAAGATATTTCCATGAAAAATCACTGCCCATGATCGTGGAATTCGCTGCCACAATCGTGACAGAAACTAATCTCCCATTTATCCTGTAATTTTCCAGGACATATTTTTAGGTTAGTTTTGTATGATTATTATGACCTAAAAAATGAGGTATTTAGGCAACACCTTATTCTAATCAAATGTTCCTCTATGTCTTAAATTTCTAATGACATCAAATTCATGCATTTTGGTTAAGTATTATGAAAGTTATAACCAAAATACTACAGACTATTTTCATACCACAACAGCACATAGTTCTCAAATTCAAGCCAAATTTCAAGACTCTTAAGAACAGAATTTAAATTCAATTCCTTCATGAAATTGTATCCATATGTCTCTAGTTTAATCTAAATTTAAATCCAACTGAGTCGGATGTCTACAGATCAAGATATGGCCAAAATACATATGCTTGTTCAATAAAAACACTCCATATAACATACTCTAGAACACTTCAATGCCTAAATTCTTTCATTTCTCTATCATTTCAAGCTAATGATTTCTTCAGTTATACCTCAATTTCAGTTTAGTATTCTCTATTCACAATTCAAAAATTCATGAATAATCACAACTTAAAAGCATATTCTATTTCCATAATTTTCTATATCATATTTTCTGTACTTCACTAATCCTCATTTAACTCCAATTATCACAATCCTTTATCACACTTTCTGTGCATTTTCATTTTGCTTGTATCACCGAAATTGCTTCTTCCTATACCGCTCACGCATGCATCAATCCACAAGCATGAAAACATCATCTCTTTATCATTGTTATTACTATGAAAATGAAAGCACAACTTACATGATTCAGTAAAATTCCAGAAGTTGAGAGTGGAAATAAAAGATTTTAGTGGATGGAGAAAAACAAGAATAGGGAGAAACAGTCGAAAACAGCATATGGACTGAAGTGTTTACTTTGCAAGTTGTAACATTGATGTATTAATCAAAAACCAAATACTTTGGAATGAACAAGCTAGGTGTTTCAGTGATGGATGAACAAGGAGAGAGTTTCGGAGGTGAACATGCAGAAACTTTCTTTCACCACCAAAATTCCTAAGGGACTAGGTGTTTTAATTGTGTCTTAACACATGTCACCAATGCATGTCTCCCATTTGTCCTCCATGTAAGGCTACCAAATGTTACACTTCTAATTGTCTCTTATTTCCACATTTTTCCTAGTCCAAATATCCTAAAATTTCAAAAATTCCTGAAATGCCTGAAATATCACCAAAAATGATAAATCAATTTTAATACACACCAATTCAATTTTTAAGACAAATAATCCACAATTCACGTTTTAATCACATTAAATTCACTTATACCTGAAAATGTTAATGAATGCATGTACAAATAATGAGTGTCACTAATATTCATGAGTATGCCATTTGGTGTATGAAATGTAGTTCTAAATTCTTGATAAACTCTTATGTACAGTATCATAGGATTCTAACCCTGATCATGGGATAATGAGATGTTACAGAATGTCTTGGACACTTGATAATGTACGAGACGAGGGTAGGAAGCTGGAAGCCTATAAAGGTTAGTAGAAACGACCCTACTGTTCTATACTTAATGTTTGCTGACGATCTATTACTATTTGTAGAAGCCTCAAGAGAGCAAATACGAGTGGTGAAATCCATCCTTGAACGGTTCTATGCAACTTTGGGGAATAAAATTAGCAATGAGAAAACTATGCTATTCTTTTCCAGCAATGTCAAGTAGGAAGCAAAGCAAGATATTAGTCGGGAGTGCTCCTTTACTATCATCAAAGACCTAAGACAGTACCTTGGTGTCTCGATAATTCATGGTAGAGTAACGAAGCAAACCCATTGCAAAATCATAGAAAGAGTAAAGAAAAAATTGGCAGGATGGTCTGCAGCTTCATTATCAATGGTAGAACGAGCTACCTTGGTAAAGTCGGTACTCATATCCATAACATGTTATGCAATGCAATCCACCAAGATACCTTGTGGCATTCTTGATAGAGTTGAGCAGTTATGCCGAAGCTTCTTATGGGGAAACAGTGCAGAAACAAGAAAGCTACAACTGGTGGGTTGGGACTGATTCACACAACCATTGATGTGCAATGGTCTAGGAGTTTGCAGAATGAGGGTAATGAACGAGGCATTTCTAGCTAACCTATATTGGGGCCTTATCTCTGATCATGATTCGTTGTGGTCGCAAGTGATTATCAATAAATACAAGCCTCTCGACTCAGGTACACTAGAATTTAAAGCCAATAGACATGCATCATGGCTATGGAAATCTCTATATAAGATGTGGCCGAAGATGAAGGACGGAGTTGGTTGGGCAGTTGGTAGGGGAGAGACATAAGATTTTGGTTGGACATATGGACCCAAGCAGAGCAACCACTAGTTAGATATGCCACTAACAGGATGCGAGAAGAGGATTTGAATAAAACAGTGTGCCAATATGCTGATCCTGCTCTGGGATGGCGATAGGAGCTCTTTGATAATATACTCCCACATAGTGTATTGCTCCTAATTACAGCAACCCCAGTGTTGTGTAAAGATAGAGGGGTTGATATAGTGGTCTAGAGATAGAGTTCATTTTACTGTTAAATCTACCTATGAATGTCTTACTTGCAATGATTGAGTGGGGGAGAGGTGAACATGGAAGGAAATATGGAAGTGGGAAGGGCCGCAACACATAAGATGCTTCTGATGGATTGTTGCACATGGAAAGCTACTCACCAATGAAGCCTGAGTCAGAAGAAACCTTAGCAGCACTGATCTATGCCCTATGTGCTGTGCTAAAACTGAAGATGTGACTCACTTATTTCGGAACTACTCACGTATACGAAGTATGTGGAATCAACTAGTTCCAACATCTCTCCAGGATCATTTCTATAATGAAGGGAAGGACCAATGGCTGGAGAACAACCTTCGCTACTAGCAAAGGAGTCTCTTGAACATGCCATGGAGTATGACCTTTGCAGTGGGCTATTGGCTAGCATAGAAGTGGAGAAATAAGTGTGTGTTCAATGAAAAATTTATATAGACAAGTAACATAGCCAATACTATCTACAAGACTGCAGTCTCCTTATATAATGCCATGCAGATTGGTAAGAGAGGGAGAATAAATAGTAATAGAGAGTGGCAAAATATTGGACGGAGTAGGCCACCTCTTGGATAGATCAAGTTAAACACGGACGGGGCATTCAAGGGGAACCCAGGTTTGGTGGGAGTTGGTGGTATCAACCTCATTCGTCACTAAACTGTGGGCTGTAAGGGATGGATTACACATAGCAGGGGAGATGGGGATTCGACATATCATCCTTTAAATAGACTCTGCCACAATGGTAGACATGTTGAACAGAAGGAAGGGACCAAATAGTGCAAACGTTGCACCGGTTAAGGATATATCACCATTCCTGGATCAAGAATGGCAGGTTGAAGTTCAACATGCATACAGAGAAGCGAACAAAGGAACAGATAGCCAAGCGAACACAAAATTAAAATACTCGCTTGGTCTGCATAGATTAGGCAATTGCCTAGCGGGGCTTCGTAACATTATTCTCTGTGATCTTGAAGGCGCTTTTGTAACCTGTCTAGGTCCCACTTAACTTTCGATTAATTTTTAATGCATTGGGCAATGCCCCTATTTCACCCAAAAAAAAACTATTGATGTGTTTAGTGAATGACTTATTAGTTAGCTTATTTAACTCCAATAAGCTGATTTCTAAAAGCTCCATAAGAGGAGCTTTTAGGGTTAGCTGTTTGCCTAATAACAGTATTGCCCTCCACTTTATTCTCTACTTTTGCACTGTGTGTTTTCAAAGTTGACATTTTTTATCGTATTAAAGTTTGGAAAAATATAAAGGAGTTAATTAAACTTTTTAAACTTTACTTAATTTTATAATATTAGTTTATATTTAAAAATACCATAATATTAAGTTTTGAACATAAAGAGTCACATCAAATTAATATTTTTAGTATACAATTACTATATGTTGTATTTATATCATACTATAATTATAGATATTTTAATTTATTAAATAATAAAATTCATACATATTATATGAAAAGTACTAATACGATGTAGCTCTTTACATTATTCATATTAATAGAGAATTTAAAGTTGGATTATTATTATTATTATTATTATTATTATTATTATTATTATTATTATT
>JANZXR010005582.1:0-16868 GCA_027575705.1 Erythroxylum echinodendron
GTTGGTTGATCGTATATTTCATTATAGTTCTATGATTCAGAGTATCATTTCCTATTTGATCCCTTTGAATTCCATATAGAAAAATATTTTCTAAAATTAGAATTAATTAGTTTAAGTTAGATTGAAATTAGTTAATTTGATTCTTTAAAATTAAGAAAAGTGTTTTCTTCAAGTTATTAAGAAAGTTGTTTCTTAATTAAATTATTTATTTCAATTTGATTTAGATAAATTCAATTTATGATTTTATTTGTTTGGAGAATTATTATTCAATTTATTAGAAATTGCTTCTTTGTTTATGAATAATAAGTTTCTTGATTTGCTAAAAAAATTATTTTCTTCATTAAAATTTGAAAAATGTTTTCATTTATTAATTAAGAAAAATGAGATTTCTTTAATATTTTGAAAATATTTTTATAATTTATTAAGGAAAGATTTTCTAATTAATTAAGAAATCAATTTCTAAGAAAATAATATAATGACTTTGTTAATTATATTTTAAAATGTTTTATTTTATTTTCAAACTAGTTTCCCTTTAATATTAGAAAATAGTTTTCTAATTAAGCAAAAGCAATTTCTAATTCTAATTATATTAGAATTTCTAATTGGATTAGAATATGTTATTTATATAATTTTGAAAAAGGAGTTTTTCTAAATTATAATTAGTAAGAAGTATAATTTATTGAAAATTGTTTTCAATTAGATTTTGTTAAAGGATCCAAGGTAATTGGAAATAGTTTCCAATTGGATTTGAAAATTTGTTTTCAAATCAAATTGAATTTTTATTTGGAATAAGAATTTAATTCAATTAGGAATCAATCATTTTAATATAATTTAATTTTTCCAAATAGTTGGAAATATTATTTTAGATTATATGAAGATCAAAGCTTGATGTTTTATCCATATAATTTGATTATGGTGCAAAAGTTACATACTTTATTTATATGTATATCTATATATATATATATTGGATGCATGTCAAATTGTATATTTCATATGTGTGATATTTTACATGTAATTTATGATTGATGAGAAGAACAAAATTAAAATCCCTTGTTAAAATATTAAGTGCACATTGAGAACGTGATTGTTGCCTTCCATTGTAATAAGAATAAACTAAAGGTCTATTTATTATAGGCTTGTTGAGCAAACTTAGGACCACTTTAACCTGATATTCAGTCTTATAATCGTGAGTTTTACTTAACTAAATTTGTGTAATTTAGATGAGCAAACTCATAATCAAGTGAATTTAGAGATAAAGCTAGAAATAATATATAAGATAAGTTTTCTCAAGAGTTGTCAACTAACAGATATAGGAGTCATATGAGATGTAATTGATAAAGTTGTTATCTACCTAATTTAAGTTTAGTTAGTTTGTTTAGTAAACTCAAGATTAATTAATTTTGAATAGGATCATAGCCCACTAGAAAGATTAGCGTAATCTTTCTGAATAGTAATGAGGGTTATTATTTCGAATAAAATAATGGGAGTATTCAAATACATAATTAAAGTTCTAATATCATTTGGTAGTTATGACATATAATTAATTCTTGTTTTTACTTTTATATTATGTTCTTTATGAAATTTACCTTGTTTAGTATAGTTGATACTAAGTTAGTGAACTAAATTTCTTAGACATAGGAGATATATTTGAGAAGAATTCTTAAAGTTGGAGAAGAAAATTGTATGCCTATTACGTAATTTTATTATAATCCTTATTGATGATTTGGTGTTAAAGTTTTAGAGATATATCAAAATCATATAAATGAAAAAATGTATTGACATTTTGAGTTGACTATTGTCTCATAAACTTTGAAAACAATGTTTAAGATGTATGTCAACACCATAATAACATGATGGAAGAAGTTGCATAGAGTAAAGTTGAAAGGTATAATACCTTATTGGAATTTTTCCATTTAATTTAGCCTATTAAAAGCATAAATATGGACAATAATTAAAGGCTTTGTTATAGAATGATAATAGTTATTATTAGAAGGAAATGATTGCATGAATTTTCTTACCTATATAAGATATGATAAAGATCACATATATTTCTATTTCATTCTTATGAGTATTTGATACTAAATTTAGATTCAACATTATTATAATATTCAAAGCATGATAAGAAATATATTGTTGAGTAAAAGTAGTTTGTAACACCCTAATACCCCCTGGGAGGAGATTGTGAGTGCCACATACACACTGAACACACTGAACACGAAGTATTATGAAACATACAAAACACTTTATACATACATTACCAGAAACTCAGCAAACATACATTGCATATCAAAAATTCCAAAAGGAGCCTGAATTAAGGTTATTACAACCCTTCAAAATAAAAAATTCATGAGCTATAGACATCAGATACAAGTCCAAAAATAATCTCAAAATACATGTGACCAAAATAGAAATAAGATTCTTTGGCCATCACGGTTGTCTTATCTGAGTTCCTATGCCCCTCTTTCAGAACCTACACAGGGCAAATCCACCATGTTACGCATATAGCTTAGTGAGTAATAACTAATCTATGGATAAACTGACAACTTATCATATTGAATCATATAACAGCATACACATGCATTAAACAATAAATCAGACATAAAGTATTTCAGAACATAATTTATAATTAACAGAACTTAACAACACAAGAGGGTATAAACCCTTCAGAATCAGAACACAATAATGTTTAAGTCATAATCAGACATATGCCAGAATCACAAAACCAGATAACTGCTAATCCATTTACAGAAGTGGCTAAAGGGACTTATACAGAAGAGACCAAAGTCTCGACACCAAAGTGTCAATAACATAAGACACCGAAGTGTCACAGAAAAGATCGAAGTCTCGACATCTAAATGTCAATATCAGAAGACACCAAAGTGTCAATAACAGAAGACACTGAAGTGTCAATAACAGAAGACATCGAAGTGTCACAGAAGCAATTGCAGACCCTTCTAGGCATGCCTATTTACCCACTACTAGGACTTGATAGTTTTAAAACCAAACAAATTCATTTCATGTTCAACACAATTAGGCAATCATTGCTTTCATGCCAAAATTCAAACATATTAATCTAACAACTTTGCAAATCATTCAAAGATCCAAATCAATAGCAACCAAAATAGTTACAGCAAAACTATCAACATTTGCTTACTGAATTTCTAACGCAATTGATCAGCTAAATTACTTACAAAAAATTACCATCTAAAATTACTTAAAAATCTCCCTTATTGCTTATTGCCTCGACGTCCTGGCAATATCTAGAATCGGTCGCTCGATGGGTTCCTCTAAAACGTTTAATACAAATATATATTATTATTATACACAATCATGAATTCGATTATGCGCATTCATGTATACTAAATATGTATGATGTATTTTTATGACAAATTCCAGGTTTCTTATCCTTAATCTTGTTGCATTCTCAATCATGCAAAATCATACTTAAATCCTCATTCTAGATTTATTTTAATGAATTTTCAGGTCCACTTTGCTCAATTATTCTCAACAGATAATTGAGGTAATTAGGTAATACTTACTTATAGAAATTTGTCCCTCTTTATCATAAGTTTCCAATGATCAAAGTTTTATCCAATTTGGGTTAATATACTGAAAGTTATACTCAAAAGATTTCAGATTATTGTTAAGCCAACAGAATTCTTATCCCAATTTTTAATCAGATTATGAAATTCTTAGATGCAGAATTAGAATTTAATCTCTTCAGATAATTTGTATCCTTATGTTTCTAGTTTACTCCAAACTAAAAATCACTTCATTTAGATAACTACAGAGAAAGTTATGCCCAGAATACTGAAACATGTCCAAGCTGTCAGGAAACTTCACCGCGGCGACTCAAAAGTTGGTCGCGACGAACTTTCCAGAGAGCAAAATTCTTCGTAATTTTCTTAAAAGTTTGCCGTGGCAAACTTTCACAGAAATGAAATGCTTCAAGTTGGCCCCGGTGAACTAAAGAGAGTTGGCCACGGTGAACTTCATCCTTCAAGTTGACCGTGGCGAACCAAGGAGAGTTCGTCGCGAAGAACTTTGTCAGAAGCATACTTCATTTTTCAGATTTTCTCACTTCCATCTTATTCAATGAAGACATATCACACTTAAACCAATTCTTCTACTTCCATATTCAGCTCATCACAAGTTAAACAAATCAAATCTATATTCAAACACTAAAAACTGATGCATGCATTTGAAATCATCTTGAGCTTTCTCTCTCTACTGCGTATTTTCATTCTTACTACATTTGTTTCATCCATTTTCTTTTCAAATTATTGAAAACCAAAAAATATCATATTCAATTCTAGATACTCTAACTACTATCTTTATACACTCACGACTTGAAATCCTCACGTAAGTTATTCAGTGAATTCATTCACCGAGACCATACTGTATAACTTCCCATGTATGTATATATTTCCAAGATACAAGTTTTCTCCAAAACAAAACAGAGTATCCATATTTATCCATTCTCATAATTTTTGCATCATATTCATTCTACTCTAGTTACCACCAGTATTTCAATCCAATTCATGAATTATCAATATACCATAAAAACATTATCAAAATCACTTACTTGGTTCAGCTCAAATTCTAGCTATCAATGTTCTCAGTGGATGAAGAAAACCAAGGATAACAGAATAAGCACTCTCAAAGAAATGAAATTCTCACTTTGAGGTAAGATTCAAAATCCAGTTTCTCAACAAAATCATTTTAGTGTTTTCGGGGAGGAAGTAAAACAACTCAACGAAGAACATGCAAGTTGCAAAAATACATGTGCCTACGTGGTTTACTATTAATTTGACATTTGGTTCTATGCATGTAGACCATTTGTCCTTCATACAAGCTACCACATGTCTCCCACATGTCAAGCCATTTGTCATATAATGAATGATGCATATGTCAATCTTTAATCATTCCACATGTCACACTAGGATTGGTCAAACTTTTAATATTTTTCTAAAATTCACCAAAAATTTCAAAATACTCGAAATATTTCAAAAACTGCCAAATCACATTTTATTCACGTTAATAACTCAATTATATCTGGAATGTCATAAATGCATGCACAATTATAGGTATGAGTCCAAAAATGTGTATGCAAAAATAAGCAAAAACTCAATTATGCCAAGCATACCATGCATCGAAATTCCTTAATAGTCTAACCCATAATATGGGGCGTTACAATTATTCTCTCCTTAAGAAATTTTATCCTCAAAATTTACCTTATCTGAATAGTTGTAGATACTGAGCTTTCATGGTTTCTTCCGGTTCCCACATTGTTTCATCAAGTCCATGATGTTGCCAGAGTACCTTTATCAGAGGCACTGACTTGTTCCTGAGCTGTTTAACTTCTCTGGCTAAGATAAAAATTGGTCCTTCTTCAAACAACAAATCTAGTTGCACTTGAATTTCTTGCACAGGAATCTTATGTGTAATATCAGACCGATATCTTCTTAACATAGAAACATGAAATACATCATGTAACCTGGCCAATTCTTCAGGAAAAGCTAATTGATAAGCTACTGGTCTAATTCTTTTCAGAATTTCATAAGGATCAATGTATTGAGGACTAAGCTTACCTTTCTTCCCAAACCAAAGTATGTGTTTCCAGGTGATACTTTTAAAAAAGCCTTATCTCCTACCTGATACTCAATATCTCTTCTTTTTAGGTCAGTATAGGATTTCTGCAGATCACTGGCAGCTTTCAACCTTTGCTGAATAATCCAAATCTTTTCTTCAGTATCTTTCACAATTTTTGGCCCGATCATTTTGTTTTCACTCAAATCAGTCCAACATATCAGAGTTCGACACTTCCTGCCATACAACGCTTTATAAGGTGCCATGCCAATGCTTGTTTGATAACTGTTATTGTAAGCAAACTCCATCAAATTCAGATAATCATCCCAACTCCTGGGAAACTCTAACACACAACTCGGCAATATATCTTCTAATATCTTTATAACTCGTTCAGATTGTCCATCTATTTGGGGATAGAAAGCAGTACTAAACTTAACCTTAGTACCCAATCCTTTCTGTAAACTTTTCCAGAATCTCAAAGTAAATCGAGGATTTCGATCTGAAATGATAGACAATGGTACACCATGCAGTCTTACTATCTCGGTTACATACAAATCTACAAGTCTATCCAAAGAATAGTTAGGAAGAACAGGCAGAAAATGAGCAAATTAGGTGAACTTATCTACAATCACCCATACAACATCATGATTCCTTGGAGTGAGAGGTAGTCTAGTGACAAAATCTATGGTAATATTATCCCATTTCCATTGAGGAATAGAAATAGGATGTAACAAACCAGATGGGACTTGATGCTCAGCTTTAACCTACTAGTATGTCAGACATTTTGCTACATAATCCACAACATCTTGTTTCATACCTGACCACCAGTAATACTGCTTTAAATCCTTATACATCTTGCTTCCACCCGGATGTATAGTAAATACTGTATTATGAGCCTCAAACAACAACTTCTTCTTCAATTCATCATTATCTGGCACACATAGCTGATCCTTATAATACAGTTCTCCATCACCTTGCATAGAAAATTTAGATTGTTTACCTTCCTGAGTTGCCAAGATAAGTTGTTGTAACTTATCATTAGCTCTTTGCGCGTCACAAATCTCCTATCTCAAAGTAGGCCTTGCTTTCAATTGAGCCATAAAAGCTCCATCAGATCCCAGTTTCCATCCATTCAACTTAAGTGATAATGCTGAGATGGTCTTTCGACTCAGGGCATCAGCTATAACATTAGCCTTACCTGGATGGTAGTCCATAATACAATCATAGTCTTTAAATAATTCCAACCAACGTCATTGTCTCAGATTGAGTTCCTTTGGGTAAGCAGATACTTCAGACTCTTATAATCTGTGAAAATTCTTCACTTTTCACCGTACAGGTAGTGTCGTCAAATTTTTAAGGCAAACACTACTACTATAAGTTCCAGATTATGTGTAGGGTAATTCTGTTCATGAGTCTTTAGTTGCCTAGAGGCATAAGCAACTACCTTTCCTTCCTGCATCAAAACACAACCTAAACCAATTTTAGATGCATCAGTATACATAACGTACTCCTTACCAGAAATAGGTTGAACTAATACAAGAGCTTCAGTAAGCATACTTTTCAACTGATCAAAGCTACTATGACATCTATCAGACCATTCATACTTCACTCCCTTTCATAACAATTTAGTTAAAGGGGATGATATCAATGATAATCCCTTAACAAACCGATGGTAATAACTAGCCAGACCTAGAAAACTTCTCACTTCTATTACATTTCGTGATGGCTTCCACTTAACAATTACTTCTATCTTACTAGAATCAACTCTGATTCCTTTAGAAGAGACAATATGCCCTAAAAATGATATCTCTCGAAGCCAGAAATTACACTTACTCAGCTTAGCATACATCTGTCTTTCCCTCATAGTCTGTAATACAATTGGAGATGCTCAGCATGATCCTTTTCATTCCTAGAATAGACTAGGATATCATCAATAAACACCACAACAAACTGGTCCAAATAAGGCCTAAACATTCTATTCATCAGGTCCATAAATGCTGCTGGAGCATTAGTTAATCCGAATGGCATTACTAAGAATTCATAATGTCCATAACGGGTCTTAAATGCAGTATTCAGTACATCCACATACTTTACCCTAAGTTGATAATACCCCCGATCGTAGATCTATCTTTGAAAACACTCCTGTATCTTTCAACTGATCAAATAAGTTTTCAATCCTTGGCAATGGATACATATTCTTCAATGTGACTCTATTCAATTTCCTGTAATCGATGCACATCCATAGTGTGCCATCCTTCTTAACAAACAACATCGGTGCTCCCCACGGTGACACACTAGTTCTAATAAACCCCTTATCCAGAAGTTCTTGTAACTGCACCTTCAACTCCTTCAACTCAGTAGGAGCCATTCTGTACGACGCTCTGGATATAGGAGCAGTGCCAGGTATAACTTCAATAGATAACCCCACATCTCTTTCAGGAAGGAATCCAGGTAATTCCTTAGGAAATACATCTGAAAATTCATTCACTACAGGAATGTCAAGCAGTTCATCCTTACTCCCCTCCTTCTCGGAATCAAGTACAAAAGCTAGATAAGCTTCACATCCCTTCCTGAGGAGCTTTCTAGCTTGCATAGCAAATACCACATTAGCTAAGGAACTAGTGCGGATGCCATGCAATACTATCTCAGACTGATCGGGTCTCTTAAACATAATTGTCTTAGCAATACAGTCAATTACTGCCCGATGCTTAGATAACCAATCCATACCTAGAATCAAATCAATTTCATGAAATGGCAATTTAATCAAATCTGCTACATACTTAGTTCCTTGAATCATAATAGGATAATTCTTAAACACCTGATTAACCAAAACACTACTACCCAGAGGACTGGTCACATGCATGTCATACTCTAACTGATCTATAGGCACCTCCATATCAAACATTTCTCCAAGATAGATATATGAATGAGTAAATCCAAGGTCAATCAATGCATGCATTTCAGAATTAAAGATGGAAATAATACCAGTAATGACATCTGGTGCATCCTAATCCTCATGAGCTTTCAGTGCATAAGCTCGAGCCGAAGCAATAGGCACAATTGGTCGATCTACTGTTTCTGATTGGTTATTCCAATTCGGTCTATTTTCCCTAGATCCTCCTTGACCTCTACCACGTCCTCTATTCCCAATAGACGCATGAAAGACCTCTCGTCTAGCTTGTGATGTCTGAGCTTGGTTGAGAGGGCAACTGGCTATCTTATGCTCAGTACTACCACAGTGAAAATAGTCTCCTGTAGCCCTTCTGCAAACACCCCAATGATGTACAAAACAATCAGGGCAATTCGGGGGTTCAGAACCTTGGCCTCTAGATAACCCCCTACTAGAAACAACCGAAGAGGAAAAGTTTTGTTACCTTTCTTATGTCATAGATCTCTGAGTATTTTTCAGTGGAGAAGTAGTACCTTCCCGACTCTGTTTTCCTAAGAGATGGCCTTCTTTACCTAAACTCCTTCTCTGACTCCTTTCTCTCCTAACCATCTCCTGTCTCTCAATTTTCATTGCATCCTGTACCAGCTGATGGAGGAGGAGGTGGCATCCCAGCTTCACCTGGATTGACCCCCGAGGGTCCAGGTATTTTTGGACAAATTTGCTCCGGCTGATTGCTTTCAACAACTTCATTAACAGAGTCGCGAGATCCATCCATTGTAAATTCTATAAACAAAACATGGGACATCACATTAGGCCAAACACAACTTGTACACTTAATCGAAGAAATAGTTAAGCATTGGTTAAATCAGAATCGCCTAAACCATGCTTTGATACCAAAAAGATGTAACACCCTAATACCTCCTGGGAGGAGATTGCGAGTGTTACATACACACAGAACACACTAAACACGAAGCATTACGAAACATACAAAACACTTTATACATACATTACCAGAATCTTAGCAAACATACATTGCATGTCAAATTTTCGAAAAGAAGCCTGAATTAAGGTTATTACAACCCTTCAAAACAAAAAATTCATGAATTATAGACATCAGATACAAGTCTAAAAACAATCTCAAAATACATGTGAACAAAACAAAAATCAGATTCTTTGGCCATCGCGGTCGTCTTGTCCGAGTTCCTACGTCCGTCTTTCAGAACCTACACGGGGCAAATCCACCGTGCTAAGAATATAGCTTAGTGAGTAATAACTAATCTATGGATAAATTGACAACTTATCATATTGAATCATGTAACAGCATACACATGCATTAAACAATAAATGAGACATAAATTATTTCAGAACAGACTTTAAAATTAACAGAGCTGAACAGCACAAGAGGGTATAAACCCTTCAGAATCAAAACACAATAATGTTTAAGTCATAATCAAATATATGTCATAATCACAAAACTAGATAACTGCTAATCTATTTACAGAAGTGGGTAATGGGATTTATACAGAAGAGACCGAATTCTCGACACCGAAGTGTCAATAACAGAAGACATCGAAGTGTCATAGAAGAGACCGAAGTCCCGACACCTAAGTGTCAATATTAGAAGACACCGAAGTGTCAATAACAAAAGATACCGAAGTGTAACAGAAGCAGCTGCAGACTCTTCTAGGCATGCCTATTTACCCACGACTAGGACTTGACATTTTTAAAACCAAAAAAATTCATTTCATGTTCAACATAATTAGGCTATCATTGCTTTCATGCCAAAATTCAAAGATCCAAATCAATAGCAACAAAGATAGTCACAATAAAACTATCAAAATTTGCTTACTGAATTTCTAACACAATTGACCAACTAAATTACAAAAATTACCATCTAAAATTACTTACAAATCTCCCTTATTGCTTATTGTCTCTACGTCTCGGCAATATCTAGAATCAGTCGCTCGATGGGTTCCTCTAAAACATTTAATACAAACATATATTATTATTGTGCATAATCATGAATTTAATTATGCATATTCATGTATACTGAATATGTATGATGCATGTTTATGACAAATTCTGGGTTTCTTATTCTTAATCTTTTTGCATTCTCAGTCATACAAAATCATACTCAAATCCTCATTCCAGATTTATTTCACAACGAATTTTTGGGTCCACTTTGCTTAATTATTCTCATCTGGTAATTGAGGTGATTAGGTAATACTTCCTTCTAGAAAGTTTTCTCTCTTTATCATAAGTTTCTAATGATACAAATTTTTATCCAATTTAGGTCAATATACTGAATGTTATACTCAAAAGATTTCAGATTGTTCTTAAGCTTCATTAGAATTCTTATCCCAACTTCCAATCAGATTATGAAATTCTTAGAGGCAGAACTAGAATTTAATCTCTACAGATAATTTGTATCCTTATGTTTCTAGTTTACTACAAATTAAATATCACTTCACTTAGATAACTACAGAGAATGTTATACCCAAAATACTGAAACATGTCCAAGCTATCAAGAAACTTCGCCGCGACGACTCAAAAGTTGGCCGCGGCGAACTTTCTAGATAGCAAAATTCTTCGTAATTTTCTTAAAAGTTTTCCGTGGCAAACTTTCACAGAAACGAAATCCTTCAAGTTGGCGGTGGCGAACTAAAGAGAGTTGGTCGCAATAAACTTCATGCTTCAAGTTGGCTGCGGCAAACTAAAGAGAGTTGGTCGCGGCAAACTTCATCCTTTATGTTGGCCACGGCGAACGAAGGAGAGTTCGCTGCAATAAACTTTGACAGAAGCATACTTCATTTTCCATATTTTCTCACTTACATCTTATTCAATGAAGACATATCACACTTAAACCAATTCTTCTACTTCCATTTCAGCTCATCATAACTTAAACAAATCAAATATATATTCAAACACTAAAAACCGATGCATGCACTTGAAATCGTCTTCCTCCTTCTCTCTCTACTGTGTATTTTCATTCTTACTACATTTGTTTCATCCATTTTCTTTTCAAATTAGTCAACACCCAAAAATCTCATATTCAATTCCAGATACTCTAACTACTATCTTTACATACTCACAACCAGAAATCCTCACGCAAGTTATTCAATGAATTCATTCACCGAGACTATAATACATAACTTCCTATACATGTATATATTTCCAAAATACAAGTTTTCTTTAAAACAAAACATAGTTTCCATATTTATCCATTCTCATAATTTTTGCATCATCTTCATTTTACTCTAGTTACCACCAGTATTTCAATCCAATTCATGAATTATCAATATACCATAAAAACATCATCAAAACCACTTACTTGGTTTAGCTCAAATTCTAGCTATGAATGTTCTTGGTGGATGAAGAAAACCAAGGATAACAGAATAAACACTCTCAAAGAAATGAAATTCTCACTTTGAGGTAAGATTCAAAAGCTAATTTCTCGATAGAATCAGTTTGGTGTTTTTGGGGAGGAAGTAAAACAACTCAATGAAGAACATGCAAGCTGCAGAAATACATGTGCCTACATAGGTTACTGTTAATTTGACATTTAGTTCTATGCATGTGAACCATTTGTCCTTTATACAAACTACCACATGTCTCCAACATGTCAAGCCATTTGTCACATAATGAATGATGCCACATGTCAATCTTTAATCAGTCCATATGTCACTCTAGGATTGGTCCAATTTTTACTTTTTTATAAAATTCACCAAAAATTTCAAAATACCCGAAATATTTCCAAAACTAGCAAATCACATTTTATTCAAGTTAATAACTCAATTATACCCGGAATGTCATAAATGCATGCAAAAATATGGGTATGAGTCTAAAAATGTATATGCACAAATAAGCAAAAACTCAATTATGCCAAGCATACCATACATTGAAATTCCTTAATAGTCTAACCCTTAATATAGGGCGTTACATAGTTGATCCAGGTTTATACAAATAGTTTGTACGTGCTAGATCAAAGGAGACTTATGCTTAACATAAAAGGTAAGAATAAAAGTTGGATAACCGAGACTATCCTTTTATGCCATGTTGGTTAAATCAGTATAACGAGAATCATAAGGTTACATACAAAGATAAGTGTATTCTTTTGATTATGAATCGTATGTAACTTGTGAAATATGTCAAGTTGAAGAAAAACCAAATCAACCTTTGGTGAAAGGATGATGATGGTAATGAATTGTTAAATCTTATAAATGTAATGTGTTGAATGGAATAACAATTCATAAAAGGATGATACTTATACTTCATTAAATTAATAATGACTTTTTATGATATAGTATATGTATTAAATGAAATGTTGATTTAAAATTTGAAAAGCTAAAATTGTTTAAATCTAAGTAGAAATTAAGTATGAAGAATGTTGGAGCATTTCAATGAGATTGATTTATTAAGCTTTAAATTTTTGTTGTCTATAGGAAATGAGATTCTTTAGTTAATACCTTCATAACAAAATTCCATCAGAGAATGGATTTATATAAGGAGGAAAATACAATATAAGATATTGTATGATGCAATATTATTTCTTCCATAGTGATGCCTAGTACAGTGATTTGTCTTTAATAGTTCCAACTGAATCAATTAACAAGATTTAATATTAGATATGAAACGCTAAGTCTTTGAAAGAGTCAAAGTTAATGGTTTGGGGATGTGATTCTTAGTTGAAACATATATTATCTATTAAGTTTAGAACTAAATTAGGTAATAAAAGGTTATTAGATATCTAAAGGGTTGGATATAATCTTACAGACCTATTAAACAAATTGTTTACTTCAATGAATACTTATAGGAGAATGGTTCTCAAGATAAGTTGTGAGAGTAAGATGAAATTTGAAATTTTCAAATCTTATGACAATACATCCAATTGGAACTAGTGCCTTTATTAATACATTTGATGTATAGTTAAAAGGATACAAGACATTGAAAGATTCACTTTCATGATGAATTAAAAGAGTTTGTTTTAAAGATGAATGTGAATTTATCATGTCTACAAAAAGGTTAGGGGGAGTATAATTATCCTATTCAATGGGATTTTATAGAGACATAGAACAATAATTATAATTTTCAGTTGTTGAAAATATAATTGTCCAATAACAACTCTTGTTGAATATCTAAATCTAATAACTCAATTTTGGAAATTAGATATATGGAGAAAGATTGGAAGTTGTTCACCTATTCTAAGCCCCAAGTATATAGAAAATGTAATAAAGATGTTTAATATTTAAGATATTAGATATTGGTGAAGTATTAAAGATATCCATTATTCTATATGCGAGTTGATATTTAAGTTCAAAGAGATAAAGTACATTACTTTAGAAGTAAATCCTAATTAAGGTTTGTTTTACTTAAAATAATATCATTTTAGATTGGAAAGGTTCTAATGTAGCAATGGTTGCTAATTAAGTCATAATACATTTTTCATTAAGAGGAAATGATTAATTGGATTAATAAGTTTTCTAGTGAACTTGGTATAGTTCCTTGCATTATTCAAGACAATAATGTATAATGGAACATTAGAGTCATTATGCATGTAAAACAGGTTAAGGTCTCATCAAAGGTACAAAGATGTATTTAGGCAACATTTTCTTAATTATGATGATAATTAAGATGAAAATTGTATGAGTTAAGTAAGTGCTCACTATCAAGAATCTTGCAGAATTCTCTAATTAAACCACTATCCCAATAGTAGCATAATCGTATGAGATACTTAAACGATTGACTTTAATGCAAGTGGGAGATTGTTAGTGTATGCCCTTATAGTCAATCAGTTGGTTTCAATTTGATGTATCACATTATTATTTAATTAATAAAAGGTAATCTTTATCTTTATTTATTAAGTTAATTATATTTGATGTTTTAATACTAAAGGTAAAATTCCTGGAATAATTAATTTATAATTGAATGGTGATAAAATCATAATTATGATATTCAATTTGCATTTATGTATTATTCTTAACTATTTCTAGTTGTAGTTTCATCAAGACGGGATATTGTTGAAATAGTGAACTAGCACATATTATGTTTCTTTCTTATGAAGAAAGTAACTAACTCATAAATTGAAGTATAAAGATACTTAAATTAATATGTGAATGCTTATTAGAGAATAAGTTACTGAACTGGCCTGACTATGAGAATCCCAAATGGAATATTACATATCTGTTTGTAAATTTCCTCATAATGGTGGTTTTGTTATTGATCCTTAGACTTGAGATGACTAAGGAATCTCATGTGAGAATTACTATAATTTGATGTTATTTATAAACTATACTAGGATAATTCAATCGCTAGTACTTGGATGCACCATATGGAAATAGTTGAGTAAGTCAATAAATGATTCATCACTCTAAAGTAATTAGAGAGAATGTTCTACTATTCTTGATTAGTAATAATTTATGAAATTCTTTAGCAAGAGTGAATTGACATTTAAAAAGGTGTTTTCAAATATCAATTATAAATCAATTATTAATTAGCAAGAATGAACATGATCAGATACAAAAGAGTAAACAATAAACCTATACTCTGTTCAATTAAAAAATTGGACGACAAAATGATTAAATTATAAAATACTCATTTTTGTTGATATAAGGATTAGTCGAGTAAAGATTCTCATAAAGCATTTGGATACACATATAAAAGGCTTCAAATGCGGATCAAGGGTTCCAAGAGTAGAGATTTGACTGTAAAATTTCATCCAACTTTTGAACATAGTCAAAGTTCGTAAAAAGTTAGATTTGAGGTTGGGCTTGGGCTTGGATTTGGGCTGCGTAATGAGGGAATTGCCATTTGGTTATATCGGAACCAACGGCCCACGCTATGGTTTTGTGGGACATTCTTAATTTGGTGCCTATTATTAATTTTATTTTTTTTGTCTTGTTTGAGCAATCTAGATATGCCTATACCACGTCTATCGCGTTAGGTTTTGTTTTTCCTAGTAGTAAGGTTGCTAAAGGCAACAAATGGTTTAATAATTGTATTTACTATACCTTTTATTTGGGGAAAGTTGACATCCACTTAATTAAATATTGAAAACGTGAAGGCTGTGCTGTGATTATTAATAGAAAACCAGCTATCGAATGCCTTTGCTTCAAAACGGTCTTGATGGCTCTTGTTAATAACATATATAAATTGTAAAGTCGCAACATATTTGGTGCGACTGATTGGGAATATTGTTTAACATATATTCGAAGCAGGAAATTGTTGAGACCAGTAGTAGGCTTAAATTAAGAAGAAAAAAAATGAAGGCTAGAAGATGACGTTTTATATTTTTGTACATACCACAGCGTAATGACACATAACAAAAGTGGAATTAAAAATTCGTAGCTGAATTGGACATTGAATACTTAAAATATGCCTTTTAAGAACTATTTTTAATCGCTTCTACTTTCTAATTACGTCGTTTCAATATTAGACGATACTATGGCATACATATAGCTCGACTTACCTTTGATTTTCAACTTTTGTTCAATTGTATGCCTATCTTCTTGATTACGGAACCATTCATCTAGTCTGCGCCTTTCCTCTTATAAATAAGGAGCGATGACGACTTGGAAATAGCATGTTGGAAATTGAGAACGAAAATATGTTGGATGCATAAATTATCTACATTTTTCAAACGAGGAAATAAATGTGATGTTCGATAAAAAGGGTCAAATATGCAAATCCCTTTTACAATTTCACTCAAATTTTGAAATATTATATTATTGAAAATTACTTTATTATATTTAAAATACTTTTATAAAATACTTTTATCAAGTATTTTTAAATTAATTTATAGTATTCTTAGCCTCAAGCAGTCTTGTGCTATAGCTATCCACTTCTCTATATTTTAACTTACTACTTACCATTATTCACATTCTGAAAATTTGTAACTGCTTAACTTTCAACCCACTTAACCATGTTCTTATTAAATATCTTCCACTATTTTCTTAACTTCTACGTCACGGTTAAGTAACTTCTTAGCTCTCAGTCCACTCCCTTGTATTTTAGCTAATTGTTTGCCACTGTTAACTTTCACGTTATGGCATTTTGCCTCTTGTAAGCATTCTGTCAGAAAGGTCAACTTTGGACCCGAACTTTCACCACAAGTCGCGCCCACCTTCGTGCGGTAATCCCGCTTCGGTCCGCTCAAGCAAGATTCAGCCTTTCACGTGAATATCGCCGAACAATTCCGTTAGCCTCGAATACCTCACGCGCACACAGGTGTTTAAGTGTTTCCCTCACACATGAAAAGAACACAAGTGTAATAGAGTAAAGAAAGCAACAAGAGACTTTTAAATGTAGCCGAAGCTACCTCTTTTATTAACTCTCACCAAAATGTTAACAAAAGACACGAGTACCTCCTACTCGAAGCACTCAAGGAACTCCC
>JANZXR010005633.1:0-16863 GCA_027575705.1 Erythroxylum echinodendron
CTACTCAATCAAGTAACTATATTTTAATAAATCAAATAATTAATAATATACCAATAATCATTAATAATAATAGGATTAATTTATTATATTCTAATAACTATTAATTATATCAAAAATAATAAATTAACAATGATTTTAGTATATTTAAATAGTATGTATTAATATTAATTGTTTATTATTATTCATCATCATATTCTAAATATGTATGATAACATTATATATATATATATATATATAATTAAATATGTATAATAACATTATTATATATATATAATTAATATCATTAATTGGTTATATTATAATAAATATTAATCATACCAAAATTAATTCATTAAATACCGTTTAAGTATATTGAAATTATAGGATGAAAAAAATTTCAGTCATATAAACTATATAATAATTAATAATAATTGACAACAATTATTAATACAAAAACATATACACAAAATATTAACATTGACTCCTTAATAAAGTAACCACATAATTTTAAAATAAAACATTTAATTATATACCAATAATTATTAAAAATAATTGAATCAATTAATTATATTCTAATAACTAGTTATCACATAAAAAATAATTATATTTAAGTATATTAAAATAATACGAATTAATATAAATTTTTTATTATTATTCATTATTTCAGACCAAATATGTATAATAACATCATTATATATATTATATATAATTAATCGATTATATTATAATAACCATTCAACTAAAGCTTTTTCAGCTTCGGCTCTGGATGAAAATCTTTTATGTAAAATACCTAGTCTCCCAGTGATGTGTATAGCTACTTTGTGCCATGCATCATAGATGCTTGCCATTGGTCCATTGTAGATCACATCGGTTTTGGATTCACTTGTATCTTTTTGTTTTTGAGATCCCGAAGGACTGTTTGGTTGGATAGCAGAGGTTTGAGTAATTTGTTGTGATGTGATGAGAGGAATAGTAGTTTGAGAGGTATTTGTAGTGATCGGACTAGTTGAAGGAGTTTGGATGGAAGAAGATGGTTGATCTTTGGTAGTTTGTTTCAATAATTGGATGGTGGTACGTAACTGGTTTATTTCTTTGGTAATGGTACCAACCTGTTGCTATAAATTGATTAACTCCATTTCCTTTTGTGCAAGTGAATCTTTAAGACTGGTTATTGCTGCTTCCATTCTCTGGTTAAAATATCTGCAAGAAAATTGTCAGTAGATTTTATATATTGGATGGTAAATTGATATTAATTAAGTTCAAGTTGCCATCTGATGAGACGGCCTTGATTATAATTGGTTTTTATGTTGTAGTGGAAAAATCCACATAAATACTTGGAATCTATCTATATAATGAATTCATCGGGTAATAGATCAATGTGCCATTTTCTCAAAGTTTTGAGACAAGCTAATGTTTCTTTTTCATGGATTGGATATTTTAATTCAGTGGGCTTGAATGTCCCATTTATATACCTGTAAAGTAAATACTTCTTTTGATTAGGTGGTTGTGCCAAAAGGCGTCCTGCCTATGTATCCATACTGGCATCAATTTGAACCAGCAGTGTATTCATCGATAGATAATTATATAGAACAGGTAAATCCTTGCATAATGATTTTAATTTCTTAACAACTTCAGTATCTGCATCGGTCCAAGTCCATTATGTTTTAGTACTACATTTAAGTTGTAGCAAGTTTTGTTCTTTAGCTAAATTCTTAAAGAATCCTTGGTCTAAAATATAATTTAAAATACCTAGAAATCTTTGTACATACGTCCTATTTGTTAATTGATTAGGAAATTGATGAATTTTGTTTAAAATATTAGGTTGTAATTTTAAATATCCATTTTGAAATTCAATCCCTAAATATTCTATATTCTGTTACACTAATTTTACTTTCTTTTGACTTAAAATTAATCTTTTTCTTGACAACGTTGAAGAACTATTTTAACCTTCTTTAAATGATCTATTTGATCCTGATTTGAGTAGATAATAATATCGTCGATATAAACAAATGTGAATTCTTCTAAACCTTCTAAATTATTATCCATGAATCTTTGATAAATACTTGGGGCTTGTTTTAAACTAAAAGATAATACATTCCATTGATAGTGTTTTTGAGGTGGACATGTAAAAATAGTTAAAAGTTTGGTTAATTGCCATTGTCCAAATTTTGCATTCAAAGTTGTAAACCATGTGTGTCCTTTTAATTTATTTATAATATAATCTTTTCGTGGTAGTTTATAGGCATCTCTAATAGTAGCTTCATTTAGTTTTTTATAATTTATAACCATTCTTCTTTTTCCTCGTTTTTGTTCAGTAGAATTATTTACATAAAATGCAGGTGTATAATGTTTACTTATGCTAGGTGAGATTAATTGTTTTTCTAATAAATCTGAGCATTTGGTTATAAATTCTTGTACATCTTATTGAGTGTATGGTATATTATTTCAAATATTAACTTCTTGTGTAGGATCCTTGAGTTTGATTTCAATTAATTGTTCATTATGATTTTTAATTGGGTCAAGTGGATTTTCACTACAAACATTTTGTAATAATGTTTCGATTTCTAGTTGAATAGACATATTATTCAGAAGATAGAATTTAGTGGTCATAGTTGTAATTTTTGATAATATGTAGTATGATAGATAGGAATTTTAAGAATTATTGCCTTTTTATTTAGAGCTTTAGTATTTGAAGTTTTTAATGTAATATAATTTAAATATTGACAAAATGGGTTATATAGTTTTAAAAAATTATTTCCTAAAATTAATGGTAATCCTGATTCTTGTTGATAAATAGAAGGTACTGAAAATGTAAATTTTTCTATTATAATATTATTATAATAGCTTATGTACGAAACTAATTTAAAGCTTCCATCAGCTATACGTATTTGTAATGATTTTTCTAGTTTTTTCCAGTTAGTTAATAATTGTTTAGAAACAATACAAATCGTAGCTCCTGTATCTATATATGCATTAATCTTTTTATTCTGAATTATTACTTGAATAAATGTCGTATTTGGATTCAATTGACGATTCTGAATCGGTTTGCAATTCATACTGATAAATTGAAGAAATAGTACAATCAGTATTATAGTCAGATTCTATAGGTTCTAAATTTTCTTGTATAGCTAATTGTAATATATTAAGTTTTTCTTTATACTGATTATTTTGATGACTAGTTTTTCTTTTAGGACAAGTATTTGCATAATGTCATTCTTCTTTACACAACCAACATCTACATGATTTTTTCTTTTAAGGACAATCTTGTCGTTTGGGTTTAAATTGTCTATATTTATATCTTCTAAATTGTTTTTTATAAGGAATAAACAGATTCGTTTTATAACATTTATGAGGATATCGTTTCCATCGATATGATTTATGTAGTTTATAGAATTTTCGTTTGCTTCGGTTATAACCTTTGTGATGTTTAATGGTTTTTGATTCACATCCATATTGTTATGGTACTTCTGCATTTTTAGAGCAACATAATTGTATATTTTTATGTCTTAATGTGCATTTTAGTTGTCTTTCAAAACATTGTTCTGGTAAAAGTTCTTGAGCTATAAGAATAGCTCCTCCTAAATTATAGGCTATAATTCGATTGTCTCTTTTTTCTTGAAATTTTGTTTCAACTTTTTGATTCCTAGGATATGGTAATTTTTGAATAAATATATAAATATACATTTCTTGTTCGGCTCTAGTTAATTTATAATAATATTTTTTAAATTCACATATATATTCATCTAAATAACATATATCACATAGTCTCATATTATTTAAATGCCATAAGGCTTTTCATTATTTGATACTTCGTGTTTAAAGGAAAGAATATCTTTTCCTAAAAATTCTTTATAAATTTCTCCTGATATAATATGAAATATTTGAATATTACTTATTACATTTTGATATAAAGATGTATTTTTAATTCCTTCTGCATTATCTAATAAAAACCTTTGTACTATTCCAGAAGTTTTATATGTAATAAAATTCCATAATAATTCTTTATTTTCTAATTCACCAAAGGGTTTTTCAATTTGAATTAATAATTGTAATTTATTTGCGCATTCGATGATTAAATTTTCAGGTTGCAATACACAATCTAGATTTAATATTCCATCAGCTCGTAATGAAATATGTTTGGGAGTATATTCAGTAGGGTATCTACGTATTTTTGATCATTTTTGATAATATCCATGTTGGTTAATAAAATCATCTGTTTGCCATTGATAGGAATGTTGCTGTTCTTTTTGACGTTTATCACCACTTATATTTTCTCTATTTACATGTTGTCTGCCTACTTGCTGTTCTTTGGATGTACTACTTTCTGGTTGTTCAACATAAACTTCTTGATCTGATTCATAGCCATAAATAATTTCATCTTGATCAGTGATTTGATGATTTGTTTCAGTATTAGTGTGTAAAGTTAATTTTTGTACTAACTGCATAATGTCAGTTAGTTGAGATTGTATATTTCGTTCAATTTGTTCTAATGATTCTTCATGTGGGATATCCGTGGGTACTAAATTTTCCATGGCCTTACTAATGTAATGGTCTCTGATACCATTTTTGGGGGGTCACTGTTACTTCTTTTCGTTCTTTTAATTCTTTCTCTAATTTTTGTTCTACATCTTTTATAATATGTAGTTTTTGTTGACTTTCCTTAATTAATTTTTGAATTAGTTGTATATTACTTGTTTGACAATAAATGCATAATCTAGCTTATCATCAAATCTTAGTGACCAGCAGTAATGGAAGTAGTCTAAGATGGTAACAAAGGTTTTGAAGGAAAAGATTTCCCATTTTTCATTGATTGATTTGTGTTACATTGTACAGGATATATACTGTTATGTCTAAACTAATTATGGAAACAATTAAATTGATTTCTCCCTAATTTTATGCTATAATTTGATGCCTGATTTCTTGCCCATCTTTAACTCTATGATTTGCTCTGTCTATTTGAATATTCCCACACTCCCCCTCAAGTTGAGTAGTGGGATCACCAATACCCAACTTGCTTAATACTGATTCAAATATCCGTCCGGTTACTGCCTTTGTGAGAATATCTGCTAACTGATCTTCTGATCGCACAAAAGGTAGTTTGATAATTCCTTCCTCCAATTTCTCCTTAATGAAGTGCCGATCCACTTCAATATGCTTTGTCTAACTATGCTGTACTGGTTTTTCCAAAATACTAATGGCCACCTTGTTGGCACACATTAGATTGTATGCACTTCGAGGTGGGAATCCAATCTCTGTCATTAACTTTCTGATCCATAGAATTTCGGCCAACCCTCTAGCAACTCCACAAAATTTTGCCTCAACACTTAATAGTGCCACTACCTTCTGTTTCTTGCTTCGCTAGGTCACAAGTTCCCACCAACCAAAGTAAAGTATCCAGCCGTAGACCTCCTGTTGACTGGATTTCCTGCCCAATCAGAATCAGTGTACCCTTCTATTTCCAGATGGTTGTTCTTCTGAAATAAGATGCCTCTACTCGGTGATCCTTTAAGATACCTTACAATCCTCAACGTAGCTTCCATGTGGTCCACTTGTGGCTTATGCATGAACTGACTGATTACTCCCACTGCATAAGCTATGTCAAGCCTTGTATGTGCAAGGTAGATCAGCTTGCCCACCAGTCACTGATATCTTTCTTTATCTGCCAATTCTGCATCTTTAACTATCTTGAGTCTGTGATTCACCCCGATCGGAGTCTCTACTAACTTGCAATCAACCAACCCTGTCTCAGCTAGCAGATCTAGAATATGATTTCTTTAGGAGATAAAGATACCCTTCCTTGATCCAAGACTTCGATTCCCAAGAAATACTTCAGCCCCGTAGATCCTTCATCTCGAACTCTCTGAATAGGTTCCTCCTTAGTTGAGCCATTTCTTCTGTATCATCGCCTGTTATAATCATATCATCAACATAAATTATTAAACACGTTATTTTACCCCCTTTCTTTTTGAGAAATAACTTGTGATCTGAGTTACTCTGCTTTTATCCATATCTCTTCAGTGCTAGTGTGAACCTACCAAACCAGGCTCTCGGGACTGTTTCAAGTCATACAGGGCTTTCCAAAGACGACATACTTCATTTCTCTACAATCCGTCAGTAAATCCTGGTGGAGCCTCCATATATACTTCCTCCTTAAGGTCGTCGTGTAGGAAAGCATTCTTGACATCAAATTAGTGGAGTCGCCATTCCTGATTAGCTGCCACAGAGAATAGTACTCTTATCGTATCTATTTTTTCCACCAGAAAGAACGTTTCTGAGTAAACTACACTATATGTTTGAATGTATCCTTTTGCCACCAGACAAGCCTTGTATCTTTCTATTGTCCCATCTACTTTATGTTTCACAGTGAAGACCCATCTGCTTCCCACGGTTCCTTTTCTAGGTGGTAACTTGCACACTTCCTAAGTTCCATTCTTCTTCAGGGCATCCATCGCTGTTTCCATAGCTTGTCTCCATTCCTTGGTATTTCTTCCGAGCACAATGTGGTGGTAAATGCTCTCGCTGCTTCTGAAATGCTCCCCCTTACTATGTTAGCCATAGGGTATCTCAAGGATCCTGGTTCATGTTCCGCCAAGTACCGCGTAGGTGGTACTCCTCTGGTGCTTCTCTGAGGCAATATGTATCCCCCTCCTACTTCTGTCTCTGGTACTGGGTTGTCATGGTCAGCATCATTCATGGAAATTATAAACTCATCATTAGGGTTTGAATTATTTACCTCTGGGACATTAGACACAAAAGTCTCATTGGTTGTGTCACGTTGCTCGTCAGGCTGCACCATGCTTCCCAGAGTTGGCTTGGTGATACTGTTATCTTGTTCTGTTGGGACAACTTCCGACAAGGGACTCTATAACTAACTTAGTGGGCTAACTATGGTGCTCTCCCCCTGTCCACTAGGTTGGGTACTGTAATAAAATTCTGATTCAAGGAAGTCACATTCCATGGTTGTGTGTATGCGACGTGTGACCGGATTATAACACTGGTACCTCTTTAGATGGACCCCATAACCCACGAAGACACATTTGATTGAACAGGGATCAAACTTTTAACGCTCTGCTTTAGGAATATGTACAAAGATAGAGTAGCCAAATATACAAGGCTGAAGAGTAAGTACAGAAAGTAAGGTGGTGAAGGTGGCTAAGGTATTTAGTGGTGTTTGGAGATTTAGGATTTTGGTGGGTAAGCGGTTTAGAAGATAGACAGCTGTAGAAACTACCTCTGGCCAAAAAGACTGAGGGACTTTTGACTCAAGCATAAGAGCTCTCGTCTTCCAGTATGGTACGGTTTTTTCTTTCTGCTACCCCGTTTTGTTGGGGAGCATTTGGGTAAGTTTTTTAGTGTATGAGGCCATGGTTCCAGAAGAAAGTTTGCATGTCAGTGTTGACATACTCCCCTCTGTTATTTGATCGAAGAATTTGGACTTTCTGATTGAACGGGGTATGAAACATATGATAAAACTCAATGAATTTACTACATACTTCAGATTTATGTTTCAAAAAGTAGATCCATATCATACGTGTACAGTCATCCACAAATAATAAAAAATACCGAAAATGACTGTTTTGTGAGTTTAGAGCTGGACCCTACACATCTGAATGTACTAATGAGAAAATTGAATTCACCCAAGTATTATTTGGAGAAAAAGAAGTCCGATGGCTTTTAGCCAAAAAACTAGTGTCACATGACAAATGAGATTTATTCTTAAATAAAGAAGGAAATATTGTAAATAACCAAAATACGGGTGACCTAATTGTCGATGCCAGAGCCACACTTGTCGATCTGTCATCCTGTGAGCAAGTAGAGCAGTTCCTTGTTGAGCCACCTCGGTCACAAAGTACAGCCCTCCTCGCTCAGTACCACGCCCACTAATCTCCTGCGTGTGAATGTCCTGCAACAGGCAAAAATTAGGATACATAAGCACCTTACAATTTAATTCTCTCGTAACATCGCTAATCGAGAGTAATTTACAAGACAAAGTGGGAATATAAAGACAATTTGACAACTTGAGTTTAGGAGAAATTGCAATCGATCCTACCCCCTTAACTTTGGAAAGACCCCCATTAACCGTTTGGATGTGGGTTTTTTTTAGAAACCGTAGGATTGGTAATATCATTGGGGTCAAAGGTCATTGTGTCGGTCGCCCCGCAATCAAATATCCACTCCTTCTCCTCTGATTTGGTCGAATTATGGGTAACACAGGCTTTTGCTAAAGAACAGGATTTTTTGGGTTAAATTGGTCAAATCCATATTCTGGTGGGCCAAATTGAGGTAAATTGGTTTCTGTGGGCTATTTCGGGCTTCACTTAAAGTCCTGGGGGCCGGCTGACATTCATCATCATTACTGGGTTTAAATTGCAGGATTTCAAACTTATTAGGTGAAATAAATTTAGGGTTAAGAGTTGGAGGTAAATTTAAAGTCTCAAACCTTATACCTCTTGCGTTCTCCTCATTTACCCGACTTGAGATGGTGGCCGCCCTTCCAACTCACCATTGTCTTTGATCTTCCCTGGTTCTGGATTACTGCCGCCGATGCTGGTAGCTTCAGTGCTGCTCACGGCAGCCGCGGCTCTGCTATTGGGTTGTCAGTTGCAGGACGGAATCTTGTGGCCATCCTCCCACCACTCTGGTTATCCCACCAATTCAAAGCATGTTTCTTTATTGTAGATCTTCATGCCACAGTGTGTACATACCAGTCCAGATTTGTCCACCTTTTTCCCACGATGATGATCCGTGTGGTTTTCCGGCGGTGGCGATACCCTTTTGCCGACTATCCCTCTGCATCACTTCTTATTCTGTCATTTTGTGATTTTGTCACTAGTCCAACCCCGATCCCGATCCCGATCCCAGATGATGGTGAATCACGTTCTCCAATTGTCGGCCTTAATATTTGAAGCCTGGTAGCCTCCTTATTCAACTGATGGAAATGGAGACATCTTCAAGATGTCTCTTTTAATTGCCTCATACCTACTGTTAAGTCCTCCAAGGAACTGGAATAAGCATTGTTCTTCCTTTTTCAGTTATATATTGCAACGTCCGATGCACACCCCATCCGATTTGGTTCCAATTGGTCAATAGTTCTCCAGATTCCCTGTAAGGATGTCCAGTATTCTTCAAGTGACAGTTCTCCTTGCACCTGTCTGCTTGCCTAATTATGTAAATCGAAAATAGGGAGGGGATCTTCTCCTCTCCCATAAGTTACTGCCAATGCATCCCGCAACTCCTTTACTGTTTGATACTCGGATACACTGTTGATAAGTTTGGATTCAATATTCTGTAGAATCCAGGAAAAGACTGTCAAGTCACTCCTCCCATTTGGTATACACTGCATCTTCAACACTTAGTGGAGGTGGTGTTCTGGTGAGATGACGGAGTTTTCCTCTCCCTCCGATAGCCACCCTTATAAGACGGGCCCATAGGGGATAATTCTCCCCTTCCAATTTGAAGCTCACTATCAGGGAGTGCCCCGGACCTAGGTTGAAATATCACTTTGATTTTTTGACATACTGGTTTTACAATTGATGAAAAAAATTGATATGATGGTGTTTGTGGTTTTTGCAGGAAGCACAAACTGGGAATTTGAGGGATTTGGATCGGTATGGTAGATGATGATAGCAGTTTAAACTGTATTTCAGAACCGTAATACTGCTCTGATACCATCTAAGATGGTAACAAAGGGTTTGGAAGGAAAAGATTTCCCATTTTTCATTGATTGATTTGTGTTATATTGTACAGTATATATATTGTTATGTCTAGACTAATTATGGAAACAATTACATTGATTTCTCCCTGATTTTATGCTATAATTTGATGCCTGATTTCTTGCTCATCTTTGACTCCATGATTTGCTTTGTCTGTTTGAATATTCCCACAAGTAGGAAGCAAACTCTGTGGGATAACCTCGGCATAAAACCTAAATAAGCAGTATTTAGTCAATTTCAAATAGAGCATGTAAATCAAAACTTAATAACTGGGAACATCTTACCTCTATTGTGGTGTTAACTTTCTTTTCACTTATCTTTTAATATTTCAATTTCTAGGTTCTTGCCTTAAGCCCTCTGTCTAAGATTACCATATCCTACTCTGTCTAATGTTAAAACGGCGTCGTTTTTGTTAAAAATTAAAACAAGTTATCTTTTCTCATTGCACACTCCTCTGTCAAAGCCGAGTTGCCTACTAGCCACGTCCTTCCCCCCCTGTCCTTAAGTTGTATTTATTGTTTTGTTATTATAATTTTTGGCTCTAACGATTTTGGATGAATTTAATTTTAATATTTATGGAGCATGCCATGCACTTACTTGAGAAATTATAATTATAAAGTTTTTTTAATGAATTTAATTTATGAAATAAATTTAAAATTTCAATGAAAATAAAGAAACAATAAATAAAATATCAATTTTAATTTTAATTACAATTATCTTATTATTAAATGAATTTAATTTATGAAATAAATTTAAAATTTCAATGAAAAATAAAGAAACAATAAATAAAATATCAATTTTAATTTTAATTACAATTATCTTATTATTAAAGTTTTTAAAAAATTAAAATTAAAAGAAAATATTATCACATAAGATGCCCATAAAGTTATGTGACAAATTTTAATTTTAGATTGTTAAAATTAAAATTAATTTAAAATGATTAAAATGAAAAACAAAATTTCAGCTAAAATTATATTTATGTACTGCTATTAATTTAAATTTAAATTATTTATTTATTTATTTATTTATTTATTTATTATTATTATTATTAATTTTATTAGTTATATTTATTATTATTATATAAACTATATAATAATTAAAGATAAATAAAATAATTTAATAATATCTAGAAATTATATCAAAATTAATTATAATTAAGTATATTTAAATAATACGCATTAATATTTATTAATTTCAGACGAAATATGTATAATATTAATTATATGAAAAAATGTCACGGGTGTGACTTAACAACTCACGCCCGTGACATCAATTCAAAAGGCCACAGGTGTGACTATTTAAGTCACACCGTGACACATGGAAGAAAAGTTATCACGGCTGTGACTTCTTAAGTCACACCCATGACATATGTTTTTAGCAATTCAAATTATTAAGTCATTATTAATAATATACTACATTATTAAAGTCATAGTAGTGTAATTATAAAATTAGAATAAAAATTTTTCTAAATTAAAATAACTAGTTTTTCTTCATTCTAATATTAATTTTATACAAAAATAATATTAAAAATTAAAACAATTTCAAAACTAGTGCATCTCTGAAATTTTAAAAATTAAAACAATTCAAAATTGGTGCATCTCTTTAATGTAAGTTTTTTATAAATTTGATAACACCATTATTATAATTTATTTTTTGAAGCATAAATTAAATTTATATTTCAACAAAATTTTTATTTATTTTTATTAAAATTAATAATAAAGTAAAGTATAATTATATTATTTATTATAAATAAATTAAAGCCACCCTCGTGCTTGTGGAAAAGGGTGACAATCTGGTGCCGGTCCACGAGAGTGATATTTTCTTCTAGTCACCCTTGTGCTTCTACACGAGGGTGAGAATTTTGTTACCGTCACCCTCGTGCACAAGCAAGAGGATGACATTTAATATTGATATTAATAAATCAATTAATTGATAATATACCAATAACCATTGGTAATTATTGTATTAATTATTTAAGTTGTGATAAGCATTCTTTATAATATATTTAAATAGTTTTATTATTCTTATTATTATTAATTTTGTACTTGAGTATATATACTTATTATTATTAAATTTATTATTTTTATTAATTACATTTATTATTGTTATTATTAAATTTCTTATTATTACTAATTTTATTATTTTTATTATTAATAATAATAATTATTAATTTTCTAGTTACGGGGAAATATTATTATTATTATTATTATTATTATTATTATTATTATTATTATTATTATTATTATTATTATTAAATTCCTTATTGTTTTTAATAAAATATAGTTGGGGAAATTTTAATAAAATAAAATATATAACTAAAATAAAATTAAGATAAGAATAAAAATAATTCATGGTGGGAATTTAATAAATAGACAAACAAGTAAAATAAAATGGCATAAATTATTTATTATTATTATTATTATTTCTTTAATTATTCTTATTAATTTAATTGGAATTTAATAAATAAACAAACAAGTAAAATAAAATGGCATAAATCACTAATTATTAATATTATTTCTTTAATTATTCTTATTAATTTAATTGTTTTTAATTATGATTATTATAAATTTTCTACTTACTATTATTCTTATTATTAAATTATTTTGTAATTTATTCATTATATTTAATATTATTGTTAAATTCCTTATTATTATTAATTTTGTTCTTAATAATAATAAGAAAAAATATATATTTTTATAGTCATCATCAAGATAAAAAGAATTAAACAAACAAATAAAATTAAGGGAGTTTTATAATAAAGATAAATAAATAAATAAATACATAAATGAATAAATAATTTACTAAATAATTATATAAATAAATAAAATTCATAGAAGGAGTAAAAACAATTAGTCAACGATTTAAATAAAATAACATAGAAAAAATGGACATGAAAATAAATTGAATTAGGCGTTAAAAGAAGAATTAGCAATTGAATTAACGAATTATAAACAAATGTAGAAGACCAAAAGTTGCGGGCGTGAGAAAAATTTCTCATGCCTGTAACAGATGCTATTAAGACATTTTCCAGAAATTCAAAGCCTTCAAAATCCAAAATTCCATAATTCATTACTTATATATACTTAACAATTTTTCACATAATGAATTATATTACAGTAACATATTACTTAAACATTTTGGCAGTTAATGAATTACATTGCATTAATATATAAGCAACATATAAGAATTGCATAAGTCACCAACTTCCAGTAAATGTTCATTTTGTTTACATCAGCAACCAACAATCACTTTTAACCTAAATTATTATCAGAATCATCTTTTACGAATACAGAACTTTTCAGCACGAAGACAAGTATCACATTTATCAATGAAAATACCAACTCGCAAATTGTTAACTTATTCCAAATTTGCAAAACCAAATGTCTATTGTGCCTGTAAATCAACATGCATGTTAAATAATTAATACAATAAAAAACATGTAATGTAATTATTAAATGAAATTGAAATTAAGACAAAAACTTTCTTCAAATTACCATAAGTAAATCAATCATGCAGATTGAAGGTGGGATAACAGCACTAATATTTTGTTGACTTGTTTCAGCATCAAAGACCTAACATGATAAATGATTCAAAGATTAATAACACATTACAAACATAAAATATTACAAACAATATAAACAAATAGTTTAACAAAGAATACCAGAGGATTTGTTGCATAATGATGATGAGTGTATGGTATAGTTGACTTATCCATATGAACACCTATTAGCTGCATTTTGTAATTGTCATAACTAAGTGGTTGATAAATAAAAATTTAAATTCAGTAAATTATTATGCCCAGAACACAATATTACAAATAAAACCTGAGATTGTTGTATAAAGTCTTTATGATTGCAAACCATACTTGTCAAATCCTTATAAATAGAAACGGTCTACATTTGGTATTTCTCATAAGCAATAAAAGGAAATTTTGTTGAAAACAAATAACACAACATATGTAGACATTATTAATTACCCAATGGCAAGTTGATGTTGACGTAATATTGGAGCTTGTATGATGGAGATAATCTGAGTTTGTTGGGAATTATCTTCAGATTCCTGAATAGAGTAGTTTAGGCAAAATTTACTTAAAATAATCAGTATAAAATTTATATACATCCTTTGAAAACAATATCACCAAAAGTTTAACCTGAGTATTGGAAAGAGGGATCACTGTCAAATATGCCATATTTGTTGAAGTCTTGCATTTCTTCACATTCGTTCTCTTCTTTGAACTTTTCTCTAGTCCACCCTTTAATCTCTTACTTGATGTAGGCTTTCTCTTTATTTTCACACTTCTTATGTGATTCATTTCAGCAAAATTAATTTTAGCTTCATTAACACATTCATTTTAGTATTTGAGCGTTGGCTCAACTTTTGATATTGTGATATTTGGTTCTCTTGATCAACTATTTCTTCACCTTTCAATTTCTAGTCAACCATGTTGAACATGTTCAAAATATGATCTTTCACAATATTATAGGTATCTCTCCTCTCTGATGCTCTTGTAACCAATCACATGCTTAATGTACATAATTCTTTATACTTTATAGTTGACAACAGTTTAGGATCCATATCATTTTCATTGACAGTTGACTCCTTACTATCAACTGTCCAGGACTTTGCTTTCCTTGTCTATCTTTTCAAAATATACTTGTTTGGGATTGTCCAAATATTTTTCAAGTTATAAACTTTTAACACGTGAGAGCATAAAATGCCAGAAAACTCAAACTTCCCACAACTACAATGAACTTCATCATTACATGAATCATAACAGGCCAATTTAGAGTAGCTCGTCCCAGTAGGACTGATCTAATATTTCTCAACCATACCATCTTGATCGCAAAGACGAAAACTTAAATCATGGGAATTATTCCATTGTTCTTGAAAACATTTAAAAACTTCTGGCGTGTAGACAGTAGCTGCATGCTTTAAAATTTTAACCAGTGCTGACAATGTTGGACTGCTTACATTACTTCTAAAATCAGCTTTTAACTCCTCAAATCGATGATCTTCAATAAGCCTTTGGAAGTGATTAAAAAATTGTAAAAAGTTATGTTGATAACTGACGTACCTTTTTACAATACTATTCATACTCTCACTTCGTTGAGTGGTCATCATGTTTGCACAAAATATTTTGCGTCCGTAAACTAAAGCCCATTTTTCCTTAATATGATACATACATTTCAACCATTCATTATCTTTAAGTTTATATTTTTCCAATATCTTATTCCATGCAATGCAAAAATCTTCTTCTTCTTCATAGTCATATATGCACGAGCTAAAATCCCTTGAAAATTCTTTAAATTTAGAAAATACACCACTTAAATGGATGACAGCATTTTGATAAATGTGCCAAATACATAGTTGATAATGAGTATTTGGCCATCTTGAAGCTAATGCCGTTGCGATCGCCGCATCCTGATCAATAAGCATAGTTGTAAGCTTTTTCTCAGACATGGCTTTATCAAATGTGTCGAACAACCACTCAAATGTAAGAGCAGTCTCATCATAGAGGAGTGCAACACCAAAAACTGTTGTTTGCTTGACACTGACAAACAAAATAAGTGGACGACCCTCACTATTCTTCTTGTAAGTAGTATCGAAGCATACAACATCACCAAAGTCTAAGTAATTATTCCTCATCTTTGCATCAGACCAAAATATATTAGTGATCAAATCATCGTCGTCCACTTGAATGGCATAAAAGAAATTTGGATCTTCCACCTGCATCTTATACAAATATTCTAACACCCCACCTGTATCTCCCTTTTTCATGTCTCTTGTTCTTTTAGATCTTAAATAATTTTCTTAATTCTCCGGAATAAAGCTAACATTTTTTCTCTCACCTGCTTGTCTCACCATAAGATCATGGGATGCTTTCTGTCAAATTCCCACATCATTATCCATTTCAATTTGCATTGCCGCAATAGAAGTGTCACACCCATGACATATGTAAATTAATTATTATACGTTAAATATTATAAATATTTTTATTTGAGTTATTTATAATAACTAATTATTATATATTTTTAGCAATTCAGATTATTAATTATTTATTAATAATATCCTATATTATTAAAGTCATAGTAGTGTAATTACAAAATTAGAATAAAAATTTTTCTAAATTAAAATAACTACTTTTTCTTCATTTTAAATTAATTTTATAAAAAATATTAGAAATTAAAACAATTTCAAAACTAGTGTAGCTCTGAAATTTAAAAAACTAAAATAATTCAAAACTGGTGCATCTCTTTAATGTAAGCTTTTTATAAATTTGATAATATCATTATTATTTTTTAAAATTATAAATAAAATTTATATTTCAACAAAATTTTTGTTTATTTATATTAAAATTAATAACAAATTAAATTATAATTATATTATTTATTATAAATAAATTAAAGTCACCCTCTTGCACATGCACGAGGGTGACATTTAAAAGGTCATCACATTGTCACCCTCGTGCTTGTGCATGAGGGTGACAATTTGGTGCCAGTCAAGTCACTCTCGTGCTTCTGCACGAGGGTGAGAATTTTGTTACCATCACCCTCGTGCACACACAAAGGTGACATGTAATATTGATATTGATAAATCAATTAATTGATAATATACCAATAATCATTGGTAATAATTGTATTAATTAATTAAATTGTGATAAGCATTCTTTATAATATATTTAAATAGTAAATTTTAAAACTACTACATCTTTTAATTTTAAGTTTTTATAAATGTAATCATACCACCATTATAATTTAATTTATTTAAGTAAAAATTAAATTTAAAATCAATAAAATATTTATTAAACCTATAAATGCATGGGCGTGCATTCTTAAATCACACCCGTGTATTCACTAATGTAATTTTTATCTTTTCAAATTTTAATTTTTTAAAAATTAATAATAACATGATTATAATTATAATTATAATTTAATCTTTGAAATTATGACAATATATCTCATTGATCCAATAACATGTAAATATTGATATTGACTATTTAATCACGTAAATATGTGTTAATAAATCAATTATTCGGGTTATTTATAATAATTAATTATTATATTTTAATCGCAACCTGCTATCTCTCTCACGAGCGTCACTCTCTATCTCTTCCTTTTAATGTGTAAATTCATAAGTGTGTATATATATATATAAAATAAAGTAAACTATT
>JANZXR010005761.1:0-16840 GCA_027575705.1 Erythroxylum echinodendron
AATGGAACGTAACATGAAACCCTCCGCTTCCATCCTATTCCATTCCATTCCATTATGAAACCTTCAACCAAACGATGAAAGCGTGTTACGTTCCATCCCCTTCCGTTCTCAACCCCTCAACCAAACATACCCTTAACGTCAAGCCCCCTCCTTCTTCTCTCTCTTCCTCTCTATCTATGCGCTTACAGATGTTGACTTCTATATGTGTACACTTAAATCTACTCTGTTTCTTTGTATCCTGGGAGTTGGATCTCATTTAAAATAGCTCAACCCATTTGCAGCGTAAGTCTCTATTTTTCTCAATGCTGAGCATTCATAAGCTTTACAAACCTAAATGTGCATAAAGGTGTATGCGCAGGAAGTCTGTTATTTGATTTGGATTTGTTAGCTGTTAACATGGAGGTGGTTCTGATCTACGTGGGTGACGGTTGTTTTTTCTGTTTTAGTGTTTTGTGTTGAGACAGATAGTGGTAGGCCAGGAGAATTGCGGGAGATGTTGACGTGCATGGCGTGTTGGAAGCAGCTTAACAATGAATCTCTGTATCAGAGAAACAGAGAATACGAGGACGATACTATGGAGACACCAAGAACTAAACAGGCTATCAAGGCTCTCATTACTCAGGTCTGTGAGTGTATTAAAGCAAAAGGATTTTTTCAGCCTTTTTTTCTGGTCTACTGTCCTTCTTCTAGGTTCCTTCTTTTTGGAGTTTTTAACGGGGGTGAAGTTTTCATATTTGGGTTATGAGAATAAAAGAGAAGGCAGTACAGTGGCTTTTCCCTCTCTTCTTGGTTTTGTGCACATTTTGTTGGGAACCAAAGTAGAAATTTAAGTACAGAAATACATGGATAGGCTTAGAGTCAACGAAAACCTGAATTGACTATTATTTGTTTATGTTTTCTCTTAATCTTAAAGCTAATAAGAAGAGTGTTGCTTACTGTTATGTGGAGTGATAGATAGACCAATTATACTTCCTCATTTAGATTTCGAGAAAAGAAGCCGTTCCGGATCATGAATACAGCTTTTGTTTTTACTGGATGGATTTTTTCTCTGTTTTTCTCCCGTACGACGTGGTTTAATATCATTTTTCAGATAAAGGACATGGCTGTAAAGGCATCAGCAGCATACAGAAACTGCAAGCCGTGTGCTAGGTCTTCAAACAATAATCATACCCGTCACTTTGCCGAGTCTGATGCAGTTTCAGACTCTGCCAGGTTCCGCTGCTCGTATCATAAAACTGGCAGTTCCAATTCGACCCCAAGATTGTCGGGTAAGGAGATGGATGCAAGACTAAAAGGGCCATCTAGTGGTGAAGGGACACCTATATCTGGAAGTGGGAGGACAGAGTCTGTGGTGTTTATGGAAGAAGATGAATCTGAGGAATGGGTGGCACAAGTGGAGCCAGGTGTACTCATCACTTTTCTATCACTACCTCAAGGTGGGAATGACCTTAGGAGGATCCGCTTCAGGTAGCATTACCATTACTATGTTACAATTGCTTATGTGATTCTCAAGGTTGTAGTTCATCTTGAATTGTAGAACATTATGCCGTTCAATTTTGTTAGTAAGGTTGTCACTCTGAATTAGTATCTGAACTGATGCATCACATGCAGTGTGGCTAGAAATTAGCATTATCAATCATTTAATGCTCATTTGAAGTGAGGATCAATCTCACATGTTTTCATGACCTCTTCTTGATTGCTATGGTCAGCCGAATTTCTTGAATAGCTGCCAATTTCTCATTTGCATTTTGTGATTTTAGATTTGACATAAAACTAAATCAGTTTGCATTTCTTAAGTTGAGAACATATTGTGACATTTTAAAGTTCCAACAAATGAACTGGCGATTTGATTAGTCGTGAAATGTTCAACAAATGGCAAGCTCAAAGTTGGTGGGCAGAGAACTATGACAAAGTCTTGGAGTTGTACAATGTTCAGCGGTTCAATCATCAAGCAGTCCCTCTTCCAGCTCCGCCGAGATCAGGAGATGAGGTTAGTGGTGAAGCTAAGACAAAATTGTTCTTCTTACTGTTTTTGACATGGAATCACGTTTTGATTTTAGCAATCTGTACTTAAGATGAATGAGAAATAATTGTCCTTTTCTCTGTAGAATTTCTCAAGAACGTTTTTGGCTTAGTTGAATGTAGCTTTTAGTTCTTTTTGCTTCACAATATGTGCTGATGGTTTTTACGCTATTGATTGTGGTTCTTGGCCACTTTCAGTTATTTAAGAGTTCTTATGGGTCAGTTTGCTGTTATTTCTATTAAAAAAAATTGTTATAATGCATTCTCTTCTCTTTCCAGAGCTCAAGGCCTGAATCTTGCAAGGAGAGTCCGGTGACTTCACCTCTGCAGAAAGTATGCCCCCGAAACTTGAAGCCTCTAACGGGGATGGGTTATTCCTCCTTAGATTCAGTTGATCGTCACCCAATGCAAGACCATTACTATTCTGAGTCAGCTACTCTTGCTTCAACACCCAATATCTCTAGTGTCTGTGGAGCTAAAACTGAGACATCATCAATGGATGGTTCTGCGAGGTCCAGTTCAACAATAGAGGCAGATCACTCTGGAGATCTTTCCCTAAGTAATGCAAGTGATATGGAGACTGAATGGGTTGAACGGGATGAACCAGGAGTATACATCACAATTAGGGAACTGCCTGGTGGCACCCGGGAGCTCAGGCGTATTAGATTCAGGTTAGTGATAATGTATTATCTAGAAAAATGTAGGTAAAGCTGCTGAATGACGATGCTATCCTCATTCCTTATAACCTCTGCCAAGTTCATAAGAGCACTGGAAGTTCATAGAGCCTCAGCAACCTCATCTTTTGAACTTCGTCATGTTTTTGTTTTTTAAATTTCTGCAGAATATCAATATGAATGAGAAACTGATCACTTTTATGGTTTAGATTCAAGGATTTAAGGGCATGAAATACCTATCCTGGCTGCTATCTGGAACCTGAACATCTTACTAGTGATAATTTAGTAATAGTGGATAATGTTTGTTCGTCAGGAAAACTCAGAACATTATCGACTCTCTACTCGTTTTGAGGGATGGTATAATGCTTGAACAAAAGGCTTGTGTGATCCCCAGCAGTGATTTGGGATATAAAACTTTTAGGTTAAATATGATCACATGAGCTGGGTTTTGCATTTCCTGTAATTAAAGTTCTGCTATTGCAATATTGTGCGGAAATAATCAATACCATGTGCAAGTGACTTGACCTGGACATAAATTTGTTTTCTAAATGTTGGGATGCAGTCGAGAGAAATTTGGAGAAACGCAGGCAAGGTTATGGTGGGAAGACAACCGAGCCAGGATACAAGAACAATACTTATGATATAGCAAAAGATGGTATGCTCAGGCATTGAAGATACTCATATTGACTACTATAGTTCATAGGTATTGGGAAGCTCAGTGATATGGGTTTTATTATTGACCTTTTTCCATGAACTTGCTTTACAAAGGAATTCGTTTTGTTCCTTCTGCTTATCCTTAGGTTTGAATGGATGATACTCATACTATATTTTCTGGATGCTATTGAGTTGTTGAACGAATGTATAAATTAAAAAGCTGATTACACTATCCTGATTGATTGAATCTTGTGGATCATAACTTTGAGCAGTTCATACTTTTACAACTGATGTTTATGAAGTTTGTAGAGAAAAGAACAGAGTTTTCTGGAATATGTCAACTTGTATTATTAGAAGCTTAGCTGCTTCTATTTATACGATACACTCCATACTCTTGTTTTACAAATGATTACAAGGCTTCTGACTAGTTCTACATAAGGTATAATCGTAATTAGGCTATTTGACCCCAGCTTAAAGTCAAATCGAGTTTTAGGAAGAAGCAACATTGTTTTCATATTTTGGTTATGCATTATATGTAAGTAATATATTTATCTTTTTGCTATTACATGCTGCTGTAGGCGTTCTGCATCTGTATGTCTTGAGGTAAGCAAGCTTGATAGAAATTTTCTTACAGTTGCCTATCGTAAAAACTGTATCATTTGATCTCGTTAATAGGGAAAAGAAGTCAAAGATCCTGTCTATTTTTTAGTTTATAATACCTATGGCTATGGTTTTATTTGTACAATTGAAAGATACAACTTTTAGAAGTTAGGCCCATGAAATTGGTAGCACAACTTTAGGCAGTTACACGATTTTGCTTATGATGTTTGTACTTTAATTAATGCATATTGAGAGAGGTTCTTCTATTTTTTATAGGCCTTTATAACCTTTTTTTTTTCCAATTATTATGTCTTGTATTTATTTTTAGTGCCTCCCCTTTTTTCATTTTATGCATTTTAGTTAAGTTTTTTTTTTCTTTGTCGATTATTTGTTTCTTTTATGTATTTAGTTGTCTTCTTTCTTGTTTATTTTTAACTTATTTTATCTTTTATTTTTACTTTTATTCTTTACTTGTTCATCTTTATTTCATTATTTAGGATGTGTTTATTTTTATTTTTGTTTATTTATTTATTTTTATTTTACTATTTATTAGTATTATCTTTTATTTATTTTTATTTTTATTTTTATCACTTTATCTTTATAATGTAGATTGTGAATTTCTTTATTCTTATTGTATTTTATTGTTATTTTTAATGTAGTTATTTATGTATATTTTTTGCTCTATCCTCTTCAAAAAATATTTCAAAAGTTTTTTCTTTTTTCTTTGTCTATTTCTTTATTTTCTTTCCTCCTTTCTTATAAGTCTATCGAAAACAACATTTTTACTAGTTAGAGATAAGACTGCGTACTTTTAGACCTCTTCAGACCTTACATTTTAGTCGGATTCTACTGAGATATTGTTATTATTGTTATTGTTATAGTTTGGGTTAGCTCAAGCCTATTGATAATTGAATATCACATAAGTAAAAGGTGAATTGTATATCTTTACTTTTAACCTTATTTGAAAACTAGGGAATAAATTGTCTATTCCAATAAATGATTATGATAAATTTATATATAATAACCATAAAAAAATCACAACAATAATTAAAAGGGAGTAGGAAAAGAGACAAAATTGATTTATAATGGTTTGGCCAAATAACTCTTAGCCTACATCTACTCTCCAAGTTTGCATTGGAATTCACTATCTTCTTCCTTCAATAGGTGACGAGTAACCCTTCATACAATATCTTCTTTACTAATTGTGAAGAGTAATCTTTTATAAATTTTGTTCTAGGTCAAGATGAACCCTCACAATGTTTATATCAAGTATTTTCACCACTTGCAACAACTTGCACAACCATATAATTCAAAACATCCCTCTCTTAATCACACTAATAAACAAAGGCCTAATATATGTTATGTCATACACACATGCATTATCTAACCTCTTAAGGATCTTATTAACTCTTTAATTCTCCCAAGATTACTTATACAACTTAAATGTTATCTATTTATACTCAAAATAACATAAAATAGATGTTTAAAGCAGAAAATAGATGTTATAACTAGTAGAAGTAGCATTAGTCACCATTTTATCATATTGACCAACCAATGTGGTCACAACCACATGGTACATGTTATCAAACCACATTGACCAACTACTCACCTATATTGTTTCACCAATGTACCTAAAAACTCAACAGTAGTTGACCACTAACATAGATTGGTTCATCGGTGTAATTGAAAAGAAAATTTTCAAAAGTTCTTTTAACGATAAAAATACATTCCATTGACAAAAACTTGATTCAAAACTATCCAAAATTTTTCCAAAAGTTAAAGACCAAAACAAATTTTCTCTTAATTACGAAAAGATTTATGCATTGTGACCTATATGTAAAAGATCATGCAATAATTGCTTCCCTAATTCATTAACATGAGCAAGATAAGATTATAAGAAGGATTAAAATGATTTCATCAAATCTTGATTTTTTTATTCTTTTTTCTCTTAGTTTTTCACTTGAATTCTCTTGAAAATCTTTTAAGTTATATATATACTCCAATTTGCTCATTTTCTTTATCTTTTGATTGATCAATTGATTCCTTTCCTCATTTTAGTCTTCCAATGAGCTTGATCATTCATATATTAACTTAATAATATTATAAAGAAGAAAAATATTAGTAATAGTATATTTAATCATTAATATTATATGTTAGAATCTCACTTAGTCTAACAATCTCCCTTTTTTTTATAACAATAACACTTGAAGATATTGGGAGAAATAAATAACATTGAATGACTTCCCTCTAGTCTAAAACAATATGTAATACTTGCTCCCCCTTAACTTATGTATCATTAAATTATCTAGTCAATGTCATAGTTTTCTTTCAATATTTGTCAATATAAAAAGTTATATGATATATAAACGTATAAGCATCAAAATGAAAAATAAATAAATTTCCTCACCCCTTTTCAAAAACTGTATCTTATGGTTATAGCATGCATAAAAGGCATTTATAAAATCTAAGAGTAATTCTTATAATTATTATATTCCAATTTCAAATATTAATCTCTCTCCTCTAGGTATATTCAACAATGTTTACTCCCTTTAAATATACATATTAGGTAGATATTCTTAAATATTATATGAAAGTAAGTGGTGACATTATTTTATATATCATTAATGGTTGCACTTTTTTCTTCCTTTCTTGGTTTAACAATTAGTCTTTTCAAACCAACCTCCTTACTTGGCTCATATAAAGGCTATTAGTGATTTTTTTTTAAAAATAAATTATTGAAGATACCATTATTGTTCCTCTTTTAATATTAGTGGATGTGATACTAATTATTGGTATTCATTTTATTCCACTTGATATTAACCTACAAAAAATAAATATTTTTTAGGTACCCATACAAACTTAGATCTTGTGGGATTAATACTCATTCTTTTTTAAACCAATATATTTTTGGTTACTTAGCAAGAATTTTTTTTAAAGAGAAATTTCTAGAGATATATCCATAATCAGCATAAAAGTGAATATCACTTAAGATGATATGAAAGTATATGGAATTTGTGATTGAAATCTAAAAGAATGTAACGTATATGCATTTTGAAGTTTTGATGGATGATGTGGGTGATGAGATGCTCTCTTTTGGATATTTAAAGGACTAGAAGCTCTTTTTGTATTCATATAGAGATAGAAAAATGACATGCTTCTTTGATAGAAATATGACCTACATTAAATAGTAACATGTTCATGCCTACCATATGACATATAATGAATGTGATCCTGTTTCATGTCATTGTGATGAAAAATAAGGCTCGATAAATAAGATGGTTGTTACATGTTCTTTTAGGATGATGTTATCTAAAAATTATGCCTATTTTTGCCTTAAATGTTATGCCCTCTCGGTTTAGAATGCGATCATACGTGAATGCAAAGAAAATTTTTTTGCTTAGGACATAGAGAATGATAGATGATAATGTAATTTTTGTACATATTTAGAAAAATGAAATATTCCATATGATGCTTTAAGAATAGGTTCATTATTTAAATTATTTCCCCTTAATAAAATTGTACAGGCATTGGATGGTGCAATTTTATAAGGGAGATATATTCCATGCTTATTGTTAAAGTTCTTTAGGCTCAACTATGCCATTTAATTTTTCACTTACTAAAGTTAACTTAGACAATGATGATTATTTGATGATATTGATATCCTTCTTCAATGCCTCATTCTTATTCAACAAATCATCTATATATATATATATATATATATATATATAAACACATTTCAATTTTTAGTTCTAAATGTTGCATAATATATGTGTGTGTACACACACACACACACACACACACACACACACACACACACACATTTCAATTTTTAGTTCTCAATGGTGCATACGTCTAAGAGTTTTTAAACATCTTTATACTTAGAAGATGCTTTCTTCTTTTTCATGTTCATGACATCTAAATATTTAACTAACTCATCATACAAAAGATTAACATTATAATCATAAACATTTGAGAGAGTACATCATTATTATTATCCATAAAGCACATATTTATCACCATATCATAGGTTCCTTACTCACTGCTGCAGTCATCTTACATGACCTTAAGTGCTTTCTTCTTCTTCAATTATATCTTTTTCTTTAAGAACTTCTTGATTTTCTTTATGATAAGCTTTATATCATCATCATTCGTGGAAGTCTCTTCATCATCAAATTTTTTTTTATCCTTAGAGATTTTAAACCTCTTCTTTTTAGAGTCACTTTCTATTCCTAAAATTCATTAGTACAAGTCTTAACAAGATTTTTGAAAAAATTGATGATATAAATGAGAGAATATACATGTTATGACTTGACTCATTTTTCTCTAGGTAAAATAGCTCGTATTAATACACTAACAACCTGTTTGATTCAAAGAATGGAATAGATAAGGAATAAAATAGTTATTCTTAGGAATAGAAAAATGAGGAATAGAATGAAATGTGTATTACTTTGTTTGGTTTAAGGAATAGAACAGATTGAGAATTTCAATATTCATGTTTGGTTTGAAAATAAAAACTTGGAATGATAATTATTATTATTGTTGTTGTTGTTGTTATTAATTTTCTTCTTGTTCTTCTTCTTATTATTAATTTTATTATTCTTATTATTGTTTTCTTCTTCTTCTTCTTCTTCTTCTTCTTATTATTATTAATTTTCTTCTTATCATATGACTTTTCAACATTTTGTAGTAGTTAATTTTTCCTGGTCCGACTCATGTCAGCATTCTTTATATAGTCGCAATTGCAATATAAAATAACAATAGAACGACATTAAAAATAAATATAACATAGGGCTTTAAATTACTAAAAAGTTATTTAATTGAACAAAAAATAAGTTTCAGCCTATTTTAAATAACTAGACAAAATATTTAAATTTCAACATAATCTTCAATGTGTGGCAAGAAACCTCCTTAATAGCGGAGCTTGAAACTTCTGCTTCCTTATGCTAAAGAGAGACCATGGCTTTAGCTTCTGTGACCCCTGATGCATCATCATCGGTAGCATGCAGAATTCTTTTGATTGCTCCAACAACCTTAAAGAGAATTAGATCACAGACTAGTACTTGTTATAGAATTCAACTTAATTTGCATGTAGACAATTTACTCATATTCCTAGACTAGTAGGGTGATTTAACATTAAAAAGAATCCGGGCACCATTCCGGGTACCATTAGGTTCCCTATCTCTAGGCTTTGGCACAGTGTCTCAATATCTCTAAGATTTGCAACAATATTATTGCCTTACTTTGCATAAGCGATATGCTATGAATTCCTTCCATGTATAGGGTGATCTCTATCATGAATGATCTTCCTTGGTTTACCTACATTAAATGAAACAATCAATCATTGGGAAAAACCAGCATATCAAAGAGAATTTCAAAAGTTAATCCTACCTGATCAGATATCCATGGGATCCATCCAAGCATATGGTGGAAGATGCGTCGGGACAGGTAGGTTATTGGGTGTCTACAAAAAGCAATACAAAGCATGCTAAGACCTGTTACAACAAGATCAGGTCCTAAAGAAGAGGTCTAATTGGAGGTTTCAAAAGCTCTAGGAACGAAAGAATTGAATTACGCATATGTCTGGCACATTCTTCATCTATTTTACAGTAATATCTATGAGAAATGTTCAAATCTTTCAGAGTATTAGCATGAAAAAGAACAGCATCTCCATCTAACTTTTGTCGTTTGGCGTTGATACCATTGTCATCCTGGATATGTCTTTTTTCTCCAACACTCGTGATCTCAACTGATTCAGTACCCGATGTCAACATATTTATGCTATCACCTATGGTTGATGCACTTGTAGTACAATTATTTGTCAACTTCTGCCCTACCTGCTCAGAGCCAAGAACAGAAAGACCTACTTCAAAGCAATCAATCAAGGAAGCACATGGTTCTGGAAACCAAAGCATTTGCATCAGACATTCAGGTCTCCACACATATGAGGGACAAGTTCTAGCTATCCTTGTGTACACCCTGCATAACGCAATCTTCAAAGTAGAATACATTATAATGATTCATAATGGAAAACAGAAGCTTTATCCAAAGATTATAACTAAAAAAATAACATTGATCTTAAACTACCCAGCGGATCTAACCTTAAGCTCTTGACTTTTTGTTCTCAAAATTGACTTGGAAAAACATCTATTAAATCTGCAGCTGTTAGCTTTACAAAATCATCAGGGCAACAAGAATGCAATGCATCGAGGCAACCACCCATTGTTAGATTCATAGACTGCATTTCTGCCACACAAGTCAGTATTATTGAACTGCCTTTGATGATTAATTAGTATCCCCACGTTGGTGCACAATCTGCCCACCCCTTACAAAATAGAAGGTATGCAATGAATAATAGAAGAATGTAGGTGCTTATGGCCATTTAAGACATCAGAAAAAGAAAGAAATGTGGTAACTCAAGTACACAGCATGAAGCTTACATTCAGAATTCAACTACCACAGAATTTGACAAGAAGCATAAATTGCTTCCATAAAGCATTAAATAATCGTACAATCATGGTACCAACTAACATGATAATAACTAGCCAAGCTATACTATGCAAACGAACAAGGATGCCACAAATTTTGCTTGAATTGGAACTAATAAACATAAACATCTATCAAAATTGTTCTTAACATTATGTTGTAAAATAGACTAATGATGAGAACTAAAACCTCATTTCATATATTTCTGAATAGGTTCCAACTTATATTAAATCCCTGCCAATGAGGGGAATAACAGCGCTGGCTTTCCCATGGTAAAATACATAAGGAAAATTCCTGGCAAGGTGAGAAATCAGCTTTAACACAGCTACAACCTCTCTCTCACTCGCTGCACAACAACTAAACAATGCACATTAAAAAAAAAAATCGACTGTGTCAGATAAAGACAGAATCTTTCACACAAAATGATCAAAAACAAGAGGAGATAAGCTTAACCCAATTCATATCACATCATTCCTTCAACATGGTCATGTCCGGTTTCACTAAGCTTTCTCAAGAAACTAACATAAAGTCCACTAAAAACTAAAGTACCTGAGGAGGAGGGGATGACATACGCGTGGAGGAGATTAGGAAGGACGGTGCGTAATCTAATCTCCAAGGCGCCGTCGTCGTCGCTGCCGCCACCGTTGTTAGGAGATGACGATGATCAAGAATTGAAGGTCATAAAAGGTCTAGTATAATTAGCAGCGAGAAAGGAGGAATAGAGGTCAAAAATTGCTTGAGCAAACCTCCATTGACAGTATCGCAGTACCATTCATTGAATGAACTCCAACAAGTTATCAAGCTGCCTTTCTTTAATGAGCTTATTCACCTCTATGCTGCAACGGAACTACAAACAAATTTCAAAAAAGAACACGAAAATCAATCTAAACCTATATTCGCTGTCATTATTGGTCTATTTGTTGTATGGAGCAGAGAGTCAGAGACAGAGACGGAGGGACGAAGAAGATTTCTTTAATATACTTTAGAAATCCGCTGGTGAGTTGCTCGGAGAATCACGATCAGAGCAAAGAACGAACAGAGAAAAGCGTGAGAGTGGAGACAGTGGGAGGAGAAGGACGAACTTGTCCAGAAGTGAGAGAGATGTCTTTACCTATTCCGGATATGCGTGGAATAGGTAAAGACAAGTTCATGTGATCTTTACGTATTTCCTCGTATCCGAGAATAGGTAATCTGTTAGCTTTTTTCCGAGTAAACAACAGACTATCTAATAATTAAGAATAGATGGATAATATAATACTTATTACCGTCAACCAAACATACTGTAATAGTTTCACTCTATTCTCTTGTATTTTGCAGACCTGTCGTTTTCCTAAGAACGATATCCTACACAATCTTACAAAACGATGTAAAAAGTTGCTTGAGCGTGATTTTGATGCTGCAATTGGTTTTCATATTAAAATTAGAAATTGAGAGAAAGAATAAAGCTCTACATTCTTCAGTTTACTTCTTTTACCCAAACTTTTTCTTACGTACATTGAATGGTGAATGAGCCTCCTAACTTCAACAGATTCGCTAGATGATTAGCGTTATCGTGAAGAGTGTTTACCTGTGCATGGGCTGCTCTTGAAAGATGGTCACTGGTGCTATTGGTGGTACTAGCAGTAGTACTAGTATACAATTGTGATGCATGAGCATGCTTTGGCCCTTTTAAACAAGTTCAACATAATTGGCTATTGGCTGCCTCTTTCATTTATTTAACAATAATGACCGCCGTTTGTGGCATGCCTTGGTCTCTCCTTCACAAGTCAAATATTGTGGCAAAGGCAGATTTTATTTTTGGCTATATTAGGCCAAAATCTTCAAGCGTGATTTTGCTTAGACTTGCGTGAACGAAGATTGTGGAGAGATTGAAGGAATTTGACAAAATCCTTCAGACGAAAGCTCAAGTTCTGCACTATAAATAGAGGCTTAAATTGTTAAGTCTCTTGCATCAAAAACAACAGCCTTCTTTCATTCTTCTTTCAATTTTCTCTTGATGAGAAATTTTGTAAAAGCCTTTTGTTGTACGTTCTCCACATATTAATAAAATTGCTCACTCTCCGGCTGTGGACGTAGGTCGCATTGACCAAACCACGTAAATCTTTGTGTCCTGTCCCATTTTATTTTGCCTATATTTATTTCCATTACTATTTTTCGGACAATTAAATTTAATCGGTATCCGATCCACGGATATTTTCTTTAACAAACTGGTATCAGAGCTTCTCTTGTTGGTCTAACTTACCGTATGCTCTGTGGTTGCCACTAAGTGGATCCTCAACACCAGAAACTAATTTAGATTTTATTGTGAGTCCAAGCAGGGCCCACTGTCTCAATTTTATCCTGTGGGGCCCACTGCCTCGGTTTTATGTTGTGGAGCCCATTGCCTCGATTTTGTAAACAGAGTTCAGTTTTGCTTATTGGGCCCATGTCTCGACTTTGTCTGTAGGGCCCGTATCGGTATTTTTGTGAGGCCAGTTGTCCGGTTTCACGTGTAGGGCCCACTTGTCAAAAATAGTCGAAATATCAATTTTTAGCCATTATGACGATAACGAAGACCTCTAGTGAAAAGTTTGACCTGAGTATTAACTTTGGTATGTGGCAACTTAAGATGCAGGTCATTTTAATACAAGATGGGTGTGAGATTACACTTGATGGAGGGGAGAAAAAGCCAGCAGACGTGGCGTTAGATCAATTCACAGATTTAGATAAAAAAGGCTAGATCAGCTATCATATTGAATCTTTCCGATGAGGTTTTACAGGAGGTTGCTGGTGAAAGCATAGCTAAAAGTATGTGGGACAAGTTGAAGGTCATATACATGAAGAAGATGGTAGAAAATCGGCTTTATTTGAAACAGAAGTTGTACATGTTAAGGATGACAGAAGGTACATCTATTCTTTCACATCTGGATAAATTTGATTATCTTATTTTGGATTTGAAGAATGTAGATGTAAAAATTGAGGATGAAGATCAAGCCATATTGTTGTTATGTTCCCTTCCCCAGTTCTTTAAATATTTTCGTGATACTATGATTTATGGAAAGAGTCAGTTTCATATAATAGTGTTAAGTCTGCATTAAAGTCAAAAGAGCAGATTGATAGAGACATTACTGGGGAGACTAGTGGAAGTCAGGCAGAGGGACTATTTGTACTGGGTAGATATGAAAATAGAGATTTTGAAAAAAGTAGATCCAAAGGCAGGTCAAAACCCAGACGTAGAAATAAAATTTGTAATTATTGCAAGAAAAAGGGGCATATAAAGGCTGACTGCTATAAATTGATATATAAGGAGAAAAATAAAATTGAGCAGAATAACAGCAATACCGCTGAAACTAGTGTAGCGGTAGATAAGAATGAGGGAAGTATCTTTATAGCCACAGAGGATAAAGTCAGGTTTAATAAGGAGTGGATTTTAGATTCGAGTTATTCTTACCACATGAGTGCCGACAGGGAGTGTTTTTCCACTTATGAGTCATTGGATGATGGAATTGTTTTGATGGGTAATAATGTTACCTGTAAAGTTGTTGGTAAAGGTATAGATCGGATCAAGATGTATGATGGTATCATTAGAACACTCACTGACGTTAGACACGTTCCTGATTTGAAGAAAAATCTCATCTCTTTGGGCACTCTCGATTCTCAAGGGTGCAAGTTCTCAACTGAAGGTGGAGTTCTGAAAATTTCTAAAGGTGCTCTTGTATTGATGAAAGCTTGTAGGTCTGGTAGTTTGTATGTTTTGTAGGGATCTATAGTAACAGGTGCTGCGGCAGTCTCTACTGATAGTGACATTACCAAATTGTGGCACATGCGTTTGGGACATATGGGTGAGAAAGGTTTAAAGTTGTTAAGTAAGAGAGGCCTACTTTGTGGTCAAAGTACTGGTAAGATAGACTTTTGTGAGCATTGTATCTTTGGGAACCAAAAACGAGTCAGTTTTAGTTCTTCAGCTGTCCACAAAACTAAAGGTACTTTGGATTATATTCATTTTGATCTTTTGGGGCCCTTTCGTGTTCCATCTAAAGGTGATGCCCAGTATATGTTGACTTTCATTAATGATTATTCAAGGAAGGTTTGGGTGTATTTCTTGAAACATAAGAATGATGTTTTCTTAACCGTTAAGCAATGGAAAGTTTTGATTGAAAAGTAGACAGGAAAACATGTCAAGTGGCTGTGGACAGATAATGGTTTGAAATTTTGTGGAGGTGAATTCAATGAATTTTGTAAAATGAAGGCATTGCTCGGCATCACACTGTCAGAATGACTCCACAACAAAATGGAGTCGCCGAGCGCATGAATAGAACTCTTTTGGAAAAGGCTCGGTGTATGATCTCTAATGCAGGGTTGACACTTGATTTTTGGGCAGAAGCCATTGCTACAGCTTACTACATCGTCAACCACTCTCCTTGTGCTCCTCTAAATTTTAAGACTCTACAGGAAGTTTGGTCAGGTACTCCTACTGATTACTGTACTTTAATAATATTTGGGTGTCCAGCATATATGCATGTAAGTGAGGGAAAGTTAGAGCCTAGGGCTAAGAAATGTATTTTCCTTGGTTATGCTTTAGGGGTAAAAGGATATCGTTTGTGGTGTCCTGATTCTAAGTCACCTAAATTTGTAATTAGTAGGGATGTTACATTTGATGAGTCCTCTATGTTGTATCCTAGAAAAGAGTCTTATAATATTTGTAATTTAGAAAAGGAGGATAGTGCACAAAAGCAGGTGGAGTTAGAGATTGGCAGTTCAGGTCCTTCACATACGTCCTGTACACATCAGACAGATCAAGTTGATGAATCAGATCTTGATCATGTTCAAGATGAACTAGTAGAAGAAGAACATTACATAGCCAGAGACAGACCAAGACGACAGATTCGACCACCACAAAGGTATGTAAATTTAGTTGCATATGCATTATCAGTGCAACAGGAAACAGATGGAGACAGTGAACCTTCCACATATACAGAGGTAGTTTCAAGTGTTGATGCTGATAAGTGGGTGGTGGCCATGAATGACGAAATGGAATCTCTACATAAGAATGATACTTGGGTTCTGGTGAAGCCGCCAAATGATAAGAAAATTGTTGGTTGTAAATGGGTCTTTAAAAGAAAAGAAAGTACTTCAGGTATTGAAAATGCAAGGTATAAGGCACGCTTAATTGCAAAGGGCTACAGTCAGGTACAAGGTGTTGATTTTAATGATGTTTTCTCATTAGTGGTAAAATATAGCTCTATTCGTGTATTACTTGCATTGGCTGCCATGTTTGATTTGGAATTAGAACAACTTGATGTCAAGACAACATTCCTGCATGGAGAATTAGATAAGCAGATTTATATGAAACAACCCGAAGGTTTTGAAGTTGTAGGAAAAAAAGACCAGGTGTGTTTGTTGAAGAAATCCTTGTACGGATTGAAGTAGTCTCCAAGATAGTGGTACAAGAGGTTTAATTCATTTATATTGGGTCATGATTTCTCCAGGAGCATGTATGACAGTTGTGTTTACTTTCAGAAGTTAGATGACGACTCATTCATCTATTTGGTATTATATGTTGATGATATGCTCATTGATGCCAAGAATATCACAGATATTCACCATTTAAAGGCCTTATTGCATGGTGAATTGAGATGAAAGATTTGGGAGCAGAAAAGAAAATTCTTGGCATGGAGATAAGACGTGATCGAGGAGCTGGAAATTATTCTTAACCCAGGAGAATTATCTCAATAAAGCTTTGGATAGATTGGCATGCGAGATGCAAAAGCAGTTAGTACTCCTCTTGGTAGTCATTTTAAACTATCTGCTGCTCAATCACCACAGTCACAGGAAGAGGAAAATTATATGGCACAGGTTCCGTATTCTAGTGCTGTCGGTAGTATTATGTATGCAATGGTATATACTTGTCTCGATATTTCACAAACTGTTAGTGTAGTTAGCAGATATATGGCCAATCCTGGCAAAGAACATTCGTAGGCAGTGAAATGGATTCTCAGATACTTGAAGGGTATTCCAAACTTTTGTTTGGAGTTTGGTAGAACCAGTAACACTTTGGTTGGATTTGTAGATTCAGATTATGCCGATGATCTTGACAGACGCAGGTCTCTGATAGGTTATGTGTTTTGCATTGGAGGTTATGCCGTTAGCTGAAAAGCTACTCTACAACATATAGTGGCTTTATCTACTATTGAAGCAGAATATAGGGCAGTCACTAAGGCTATCAAGGAAGCACTATGGATGAGAGGTTTATTCGGCGAGTTATCTCTATATCAAGGGGTTACTACTGTTTACTGTGACAGTCAGAGTGCAATTCATTTGACGAAAGACTAAATATATCATGAGAGGACAAAGCATATTGATGTGAAGTATCATTTCATTCGAGATACTATTGTAGAGAAGAAGGTCCTTATTCAGAAGATCAACAC